>OZ038490.1:44398230-44525730 GCA_964036315.1 Acanthosepion esculentum
ATAAAAAGGTTATAGCCATATCACGTTGAAACACTAGTTCTCATATGATCGCTGAAGTTAAGCAACGTCGAATCTGGTCAGTACCAAGACGAGTGGTCGCTTGAGAATACCAAGTGCTGTAAGTTTGGATGTGCATTTGGTGTAATGGAGAACGGTTCGGAATTGGAAATCGGAGAGTCGAGTTTCAATTGAAGTTGTTTTTTTTAAAAATTCACTTACGTGCAAATAGCCCTGGGAAAGGTATGAATCCACCTCTTCTCTCTCCAACTATTGGTTAATTAGTATCGCTAAAACTATTGTTATCTCAAAAATAAAATAAAATTGCGTGCAAAATGTTTAGATTTCGGCATTAAATAACCTATGGAGATTGATATGCCGCTAAACAAAAACAACCAAAAAAATAATCTTAGGAAAGATAAGAGTCCCCGTCTTCTCCCAACAGTTATGGGTTAATTAGTATGACTTATATCAGTAAATAATTATTATCTCCAAAACGTTCTTATAATCTAAAAATAATTCAAGCGCAGTAATAACAACCAATGAAAAAGCAAAAAGAGACGAGTCCGAAATCGTTACTCCGAGTTTCACAAAAAGAGATCGCCAGACGGCAAGAAGACGCTAAGAACATAGCACATAAAAATAGCATTTTTGTTTTATTTAAAGAATCAAATGTATGTAATATTTTCATAAGTTAAAAAGTTATTTGAACGGTATTTAATAATAGAATATTCTTATAGACATAGGAGAAAGGAATATATATATATATATATATATATATATATATATATATATATATATATATATATATACTCGACTCTCCCGTCGTATTCGACGCATGAGGGTCAAGCAGCTCAGTTCCGAGAAACCGACAGCTCAACACCAGAACATGAGATTTGATTAAAGTGGTGGAGGTTTTGTGCAGAACCATCCAAACTTTTTGAAGGGCCGAATACAGAGACCTGGTGCACTACGTGCCACAAGGTCCCCAAACGACCCTCTGCAGGTTTTGAATTCAAAGTTGTCCTTCTCCTAGACCAGTTGCCATCCAAGGCTATAGAACCCAGTCTTACCTGCTGTTTACCCATAGCTTGTGGGAGAAAAATAGAATTCATATCTTTTCCAAGCACGTAAGTGAATTTAATGGATTCGACGGGAATTCGTACTCGGCTCTCTGATTCCTCAATCCAAGCTTTTATCCATTACTCCACTGTGCCTCCTATATATATATTTCTAACGTAAAAATATATGTGAAAAGGCCAGAAAAGGAACCGTGCCAAAATAAACGTGCGTTATAAAAATGTAAGCCAATATAAAAAAGGAGGTAAAATACCGTATTCTACCGCGATTTACCTCTTTATATATATAGTCATACACTGACAGAGAGTTAGGCTGTATTACAGCTCATCAGTGCAGCTAGTCATCCGATCGCTTCAGGCCGGGTCCGAAACCCGACCGATTTGGTATCAGTCGGAGATTTTAACCCCTAGTCCATAGACGGTAGAAGTGCGAATTTTTGCGTATTTATTTTTTCATAAATACATCAGTCACACAGAATTCAATCACTAGGTGAGTTTTGCATTATCAGCAGTAATATATATATATATATATATATATATATATATATATATATATATATATATATATATATATATATATATATAAAAGTGAACATAGAAGTCAACACTTAGAGGCGACAGTCTGTTTCATGCTAGATGAAATTCACACGCTCTATTTCTGATATTGAGCACTTTATCCCATAAATATAGCACACTTTAAGACTATATTTCTTCATATATATATATATATATATATATATATATATATATATATATATATATATATATATATATATATTCAGTCGGGTTTCGATCCTAGCTAGAGGCAACCGGACGTCTAGCCACACTGATGAGCTGTGAAACAGCGAAACAGTCTGTCTGTGGATGACAAAAATATTAGGTCCTGAAAAATTAATTTCGGTTGAGCCCTCTGGTTTGAGGTGTGAATTTGTAAACAGTGACTATTTAAGCTAATACTGCACGACTCTTCGGCAGAATTGAGTCACTCTCAGTCACTGTGTGTTTATCTGAATCTAAAAATAAACACGCTAAAATTCACCTTCATCCCGTACCGTACGCTGACGGCTTAGTGGGAGACGTTCGGACTGACGCAAATTCTGTAGGGTTTCGATCCTAGCTAGAGGCAACCGGACATCTAGCCACACTGATGAGCTGTGAAACAGCGAAACAGTCTGTCTGACTAAAATATCTATATAGATTCACTGCAAATGAGTATAAGTGATGAAAAAACTTAATAAAAACAACGTTTTATCGTCAAAATCTCTGTTAAAGTTTTTATTCCAAATACGAACGCCTATATAAGATATTCCCAGAAAATAAGAGAGGTAACTAAAGTAAATTTAGAATTTATTGTGAACATTTCTTCAACAAGTGTTTTCGTAACAAAATTGTAATGCTAACGTACATAAAATTTAATAAAATATTATAATGTTTAAAATATTTAAAATTTTTAAGATTACTGAGTAGTTAAAAATTCACTAAGAAAAAGCACTTACCTTGTAAACATCAGGTTAGCATTAAATCACAAAACTCCATAAATCACATATATCCATGTTAAAAAAGCTTTTCTCCAATATCTTAAACTAAAAGTAAGTAATTTGTTTTAATTCAGATTAATCGAAATTTAAATCAGCTAATCTTCAAATAAAGTTTCAGAAAAGTATATTTTTGTATATTTAATTTTTTATTAAGAGGAAAGACTAAAGTATATTTTATTATTTAATTAAATGTTTTAATTCTTTCAAGCACGTCCGAAATCTTGGTTAAAAATTTTGTTTTTCTTGAGGCAGCAGCTGGTGAGGAGACCAAAGATCAGTGCAGGAAACTGTAGCGACGTTTGCGGTAAAAAACACAATGATTTGGAAATTCTTGCAAAAATCAAATAATTGTCAGATTTTAATGAAACTTTTACAAATGAATTACATTATTTTAGACGTTTTTCTTTTTTTTTTAGAAAATCTTGGTAAAAATATTTTACATCAGTTACTCTACCTAGTTAATTTTATGAAATTAAATTTTATTACTTAAAAGCAGAACTTTTTGTAAAATTTAAATCCTCAATTTGTTTTTGCCAAACTGAAACACTATTTACCGAAAATATGCTCTGAATCGTAAAACAAAAACGCAATAAAACTAAGACATTATTTAATTAGAAAGGCTTTTAATTGCTTTTATAAATAAGATATATTAAGGACACTATTAAGAAAAAAAATCAGATGAATAATGAATTTTCAGAAAACTGTTTTCATTTTATTCTTAAAATAATTTAAGTTTTAAATCTTTTAAAATTCTCTATTCATTTCACACTTTTAAATATTATTATTATTATTATTATTATTATTATTATTATTATTATTATTATTATTATTAAGTAAAAACCATATGAACTAATCATGAATTGAAAAGCTTAGTACAATTCATCAAACAGCAATATTTAAAGAAAATTTTGATTTTTTTTTATATGTATAAACGTGCCGATTATTGTAGATACGGGCGTCCATACACGGCATTATCAGAAAATAAGAGCGATAACTATAGTAAATTTATAGCCAAAGTATTTAAAATTCAATTAAATATTTAATTACGGAGAATATTTTCATAAAATTTAAAGATTACTTAGTCCTTAAAAATTATATGGAAAAGACGCACACGTTATAATTTTCAATTGTTTTTACGGATAAAGCTCCGTAGAAAATCTTAGAAAAGCATCCATCTGTCATCAAGCTGTCAATAAACTGCAACATTTTAAACTTAAGAGGACACTTGATTGACCCATCTTCACAATAGGTAGGGACGAGTAGATGTGGTAGGTAAAAATAAACTACAGAAGAACTCAAAACTGATTGCTGCTTCTAAGTATTGCATTAATATTTAAGCTTACCTTTTAAAAGTTCAACGATAATTCTTCTGTCGCCATTCAATTTAAAGACAATTTGATGTACGTAGTCCTTACCTTCCGTACAAATAATCATTTTTATTTCATGAGTGACTTTTGTTGGATTTGGTAATTAATTTTGATTCTTTACAAATTTATTTCTAAGTTATAAAAAATGTCGTACAAAAAAATCCCTCGCAAAAAATCGCTGAAAAAAAATCGCAGTAATGAAAACTTGGGAATCCAAAATTTCCGTCTCGGAATGTCTTTAATTTGCTCACGGAGTTGGCCTGATTCCAAAATGGCATGATATGTTTGGCTACAGCCTCTAGGAGAAAAGTTGAAAACACAGCCAATTTTATTTTGAAACACTAATTTAAGAACAGTATTTTTTTTTCATTTGAATGTGAGCTATTGAAATTTAGAGAGTTGTGTCCTTTTAATTGTTTTTATCAGTAGAAGCCAAGATGACGGAACCCGAAAACATGGGAATCCAAAATTTCAGGATGGCGAGTGCAGGTCCGGCTCAGAATGTTTTTAATTTGCTCTTGGGATCGGCATGATTCCAAAGTTGTATGATATGTTGGACTACGGCTTCGAGGAGTTAAGTTGAAAAAGTGTGAGACAGTGACACACTGACATTCGCAATATAAATATATATATATATATATATATATATATATATATATACAGTGTAACCCGGATATAAGAGACCCGGATGTAAGAGAAACCCGGATATAAGAGAGATTTTCTCTGGTCCCAAATTAGAGCCATACTTACCTAAACAAAATAGACCAAGCCCGGATATAAGAGAAACCCGGATATAAGAGATTTCTTCTCAGGTCCAGACAACTCTCTTATATCCGGGTTACACTGTATATATATATATATATATATATATATATATATATATATATATATATGTGTGTGTTTGTGTGTGTGTGTGTGTGTGTGTGTTTGAATTTAACGTAGATCACATTCGATTGGTTAATCACAGCAAAGCGCACAAGTCTATTTTTTTTAAAGTATTCTGCTTTTGAAATTAATCTTTCGATCGCCAGTGGTTTGACATCGTCCGAAGAGACACATTTGTGGTGTTGAAACATGACTGTAATCGTGTAGCGATTTTTAACATGTTTTTGTTTTAATATCCTATATATTTAGCTTTACTCTGTATTGAGCCCGCTTTTAAATTAAATGTTACGTACAGTGGAATCATATCATACTCCATTTGTTCTCATTTTACCTGGATATATATATATATATATATATATATATATATATATATATATATATATATATATATATATATATATATATATATATATATATATCTGTGTGTGTGTGTGTTTAATGCTGTGAAGTTTAAAATGAACGTAATTTCATTTTTATGACGGTAGAATAGATTTTGATTTTAGTGTTACGTGGGCAAAATAGCTTACAATTCAAATCATTTTTACACCTGCCCGTGTAGATCAATAAATATTTTTTTTTATTCATAGTAGATTGCTGTCGTTTAATTTAAATAATTTTAATCGTTTTTTTTCTCTGAAGGGGCGCCATGGATTTGTCATATGCTTACATAAAGCACTTTTATAAAAAGCGATGACAGGTCAGTCGAGGGAAATATTGTGGTATGAACAATATATGTTAATGTATTTAAAAAAAATGGAGACGTCTCTTTGTCTGTCGGTACCACGCTAACGTTCAAAGGACAAGGCCTATTGACCTCATTTTTGACGAGAAGCCTTTCAAGACACCCATATGTTATATAGGCCATGTAAAGTTGATCTCGAAGGTTATTCGCGGTTACCAAATGTCATCAAAGAGTATCTTAGCATTCGAGGCAGATGAAGGAATTTATATCAAAATAGCAAAAGCGGTATTAATTGCTATGAAGAGCAAAAATGATTTCACTGTGTTGTTATTTGACATTACCCCTGCTCGTAAAAAACGTATTTTCAACTGTGAAATCAATCTCTAGTTTTCAAAATAAAAGAAAAGAAAAAAAAAGAAAACGGTAGCACCGGGAATATACAGAATCATAAAAGTTATTCACCTATTATAGATAACTCCACGAAATCGCTAAAAAAATGGCATAGCATGATAAAAAAAAGTCGCCAAACCTGACTAAAAAAATTTTTTATCGTCTAAATGCTTATGTTATGAAGACGAAAGACCAAAGTTTTTTTAATTATTTTTTACTTCTTTTTAGAATTTTCTAAATTTTGATTAAAAAAAACCTTGTTTCTCTTTGTATCACCGGAACTAGTAAAATAACATATACAATTTTTAGTATGACACTCATTAATTTAGAAAATCTTGCAAAAATAAAAATAATTGTCGGAAGTTAATGAAACTTTCAGAAACTATTCATAGATGATGGAAATTATTATAAAAATGTTTTTTTTTTATTAAAGTCATGGCAGAAATATTTTTTTCATATGTATTATCCCCCCCTAACTAATTTTATGAAAACTTTAGAAATTCGATCGCATTGGGGTTAGTGATTATAATAGTTAAAAGCACAAGGCTTTGAGGAATGCAAATCATGTTTTTTTTTTAATTGGACCCCACGTACCTGAAAATCAGCTCTGAATTGTAAGATACAAAACTCAATAAAACAAAGATATTATTTAATGTCAAATGCTTTTATTTGCTTTTAGTTGTTTTTATGAATATGAACAATATTTTCTGAAAGCAAAAAATGTTTTCGATGAAAAATTAATTTTTAATACAATTATTTGTTATTTCTTTAATTATAACAGATTTTTACATTTAAGTTGTTAAAATATTATAAAATTAGTTAAAAGCCGCATCGTGTTTCCTAAGTGTCCTTATGAGATAGATCTTTTTTAGCGCATCGTAAATTGTATAATTTCGACCAATCAGAAGATCCGCAGTAATTAAGAAATTTAATTTTGTGGTTATAATCGGGCGGTAATTATAAAGTACGGAAGACCAACCAGAATACAATTAAGTTGCGTTATTTGAGTTCAGCATTGTTCTCCGCTGTCAAAGCCTTTACTTTTGCGAAACACGTATGTTGAAGTTAATTTGAGTTTTCAATTTCAACTAAGAAGGGTACCTACAAGTATCAGTATCATCTTATGAAATTTATATGATCTTATTTTTATATTAATCTCAGTTATGACATTTTTCCATAAATGAAATATCAAAATTAATAAAATGAATGGAAATACAAATAACACAGTAAAATGTAATAAATGTACATAAAATTATAGTATTTTATGTACACTTCTGATAAAATTTCATAAGAAAGGTACCTATAAATTAATTAGATACCTTTCTTATGAAATTTAATCTCACTCTTATTTTTTCATTTCTTTATAATATATTTTCCATAAAGCATCGTAAACGTAAAGGTGAAAGCTAAGTACAAAAATAAATAAATAAATAAAAGAGCTGAACGTTTTCCTTAAAAATTTGTTCACTTAAATCTAAATAATTTCACTTCCTTTCATCCGTAGAAAGAATTATCCTCCCGTAAGTTATCTAAACGTCATGAAAATGTCTTTCGTCACCTGCTTTGTTTTATTTTCAAATTACATTTTTTCGGCGCAGAAGCTAAGTTAAGCTTGGTTCAAAATATTTTAAATAAACATTATAATTTCTGATTTTTAACGAAAATATCGGACGTGCTAGGAACGATTAAAACATGTAAAAAAATACCCCCCCCCAAATACTTTGATCTTTCCTCTTTAATAATAACATGAACATAGACGATAAAATTTTGTTTTCGTCAAGTTTGGCGTCTTTTTCATCATGCTAGGCTCTTTTTATTTACATTTCGTGGGGGTACCTATCCTATTACTATTGTGCTTTTCTCTGCCCCACCACCTAACTTTGTTAATTCGGACAACCGTTCTGCCAATATCTCATAACTAATGAACTATTCTGTTTTGATCGCGTGGAAAGAGGGGGGAAAAGCCACTACTTGGTTTCATTGAGAAAATAAATAAACGAAAGAAAGAAATATAGAAGTGCCTAATGGACTATTCCGTTTTAATAGCGAGAAATGGGGGGGGGGACGACACTACTTGGTTTCAGTGAGAAAATCAATGAAAGAAAGAAGAAATACAGAAGTGTTTAATGCTTCCTGCCAATCAGTCAGTTGCGTGCCACAAGTGATACACGCCTAGGCGATCATGTATCTTTCGATACATGACTGACGAGGCAGATTCCCCCCCCCGCAGAATGGTGTCATTTATTTCTGCGGTAGACCAGTTGTCATCCAAGGCTATAGAACCCGGTCTGTCCTGCTATTTACTGATAGCTGGAGAGAGAAGAAAGGGATTCATACCTTTCCCAAGGGTATTAGCACGTAAGTGAATGTAATGGATTCGACTGGAACTCGAACTCAGCTCTCCGATTCCTCAATCTGAGTCGCTATCCATTACTCCACAGTAATATTATAGTAAAGACTATTCTGCTTTAATCGCGAGGAAAGAGAAGAAAAGACACTACCTGGTTTCATTGAGAAAATGAAAGAAAGAAACAAAGAAGTGAAGATAGTGGTGTTTAACGTCTCCTGCCAATATGTCATGAATAATTGACTACTCCGTTTTGATCGCGTGGAAAGACGGAAAAGACATATCAATGACGCTACGTCGTCTGTGAGAAAATGAATGAAAGAAAGAAGGGAAGATAGAAGTGTTTAATGACTGTTTTAGTGAAATGGAAAAAAAAAGTTGTCAATTTCAAATCTTTTAATTTGTACCCGCTTAATTCTTAAAATGACGACCAGCATTCATTTATCATTGCTATTGAAATATTTTGTTAAAATTCAAATATTTTACGATACGATAGTGCAATTTCT
The DNA here is from genome assembly GCA_964036315.1 of Acanthosepion esculentum. NCBI lineage: Eukaryota > Metazoa > Mollusca > Cephalopoda > Sepiida > Sepiidae > Acanthosepion > Acanthosepion esculentum. The sequence continues at coordinate 44,407,022 of OZ038490.1, forward strand.
CGGGATATTCTATTGTCGTAGAACTCACCATGTGTTTCCTCAGTCATTAACTTAAGAATTAAGATTCATCATAATATTAAAATAGGAAAACCGTGAAACTTTCACAAGTAAAAACTAGTAGAAAACTATGTTTTGAGTGAGAAAAGCCTAAGATTTATCTGTTTTATTTTATTGTTCATTCACGACATCCTGTTTTCACTTATGCCAAATCAGGTTTGATAGTAATTGACATGTAGCTTATGACTATTAGTTGGATGATATTTACTTAGTTACGTATTAGCGACGTGACGTGTTTTCATTTAATTACATTACTTTTCCAATCGCTACATTCTTAACCTGTTCAAGTCTAGGGTCAACCATTATCTTCTCCACATATCCCAATAAATTCTGCCTATTACTCTGTAATCCTCTACCTCGAGTGGCTCTTGGGCGTTGTATATCATTATAAAAAAAAAGGACATACTTTCTTGTCATGGCAGTCATACTCATCTTTGGTTAAGTTACATTTCTAAATGATTTCTATAATGATAAAATTCCCATCACGATATCAGTCAGAGATGCTCCGTTTGGTCTTTCTTCTATGGATTGCTAAATACTAGATTCAAAAGTGCTGTCACGAGAAATATTTTATTTCCTTAACCCCTTTACTTAACGCATGATTTAGTGCTTTTCTAAGTCAGTGCTACTCAAAGTGTGGCACACATCCCGTTGCCAATGGGCGAGCCATCGTCTGCCGGTACGCAGAGAGTTTCCAGGAAAACAAAGAAAGAGTAGTTACATTCCACGACTGCCGGGATATCTGACTCGGTTTATTTCAAATATTTTTATTTAATTTTTATATTTATTATGGTTACAATTGTCAATTATTCACTCATGTTTAAAGTCATTGCTATGCAACTAACGAATGCGATATAATGAACAGCAAAACAGTGAACTAATGACAACACCATCCTAAAGATGTGGCGTGTGACTTTGTGGGGACCACACCTTGAAATACCAAAAAGGCCATTTTCCTGCAAAATCGATATAAATAAAAAAAAATGATGTGACATTTATTATATTTTTCTGGTATAAATGAATAATACAGCAAATATTCAAATAATATTTTCTCGGATCGTTATTATCTATATAATAAATGCAAATGTCAGTGTGTCACTGTGTCACACTTTTTCAATTAAAAGAAGACAACTCTCTAACTTTCAATAGCTCATGTTACAAAGATTTTGGATTCCCAAGTTTTCATTACTGCGATTTTTTACGTGATCTTTTCCATCGAATTTTATGTACGATAACAATTTTTACAACTTGGAAATAAATTTGGGAATAATCGAAATTAATTGCGAAATCCAGCGAAAGTCAACCATGAAATAAAAATAATTTTTTGTACGGTAAGTAAGGACCTACACACATCAAATTATCTTTAAATTAAGTGGCGGTAGAAGAATTATCGTTGAACCTTTATAGGGTAAGTTCTTCTGTAGTTCATTGTTGCCTATCGCACACGGCAGCAGTATGCGTCGCAAAAAGAAATCTTCGCCAACAGAGGACCAGATTGCAATCAAAAGAGCCAAAGCTGCAGCGAGGAAAAGAAAGTCCTGTGCACACGAAAACGCAGATCAAACGACAGCCAGCAGTGTTGAGAATATGCAAAGACTTGGGGATTCTCAAATTCCTGAACAAGCCGAAGGCCCAATCAAGAGCCCTCCGCTGGAGCTAGCTTAAATGCCGCCCGATAGAGTGGCTTTTAAGCTAGTATACTTATATGGCGCAAATATGGTACCAGTCCCTGGCACACTGGGAAGACTTGTTATGACAATGATGACTGGTCTTCGAATGAATAAGACATCATGTTTTCATGTTTAGTACAGATAGTCTCATAATAAAAGAGGACTATCTAAAAAAAAAAAATGGATTGGAAAGCTTCGCTCTTCGGTCCCTCGGACGTCAAAAAACAAAAAAACAAAACAAAAACAAAAAAAAACGCCAGTACGTCACATCAGATAGATTGAGAAGCACTGATACACATGACAAAACATCGCTGAATATTTTATCCTTCAACTAGCAAAATATCGTAATTATTATTTTCAAAACAATCGAAGTGTTTTATTGTAATAATCCCACGGAAAAGAAAAATATAAGCAACAGTTTTAGGTTTGCATAACGACCTAATCATCATCATCATCATCATCATCATCATCATCATCATCATCATCATCATCATCATCATCATCATCATCATCATCATCAAACTTCCCCAGACTCTCCTGTGGGGCATAGGACCACAGACCCACCGCATTAGGTGTCGCTGCTGTAGTTTCCTAGGTAGATTTCTACGAGGTAGAACTGGCAACTCCACGCCCAACCGGTTTTGTTGTTCTTCTTTAAGACTGGTTGCCAACCAAGGTTAAAGAGCCCAGTCTGCCCTATTATTTAGCCTATATATAAGAGAAGAAAAGATAAATTCATATCTTTTTCAAGGGTTTTTGTGCGAAAGTGAACGCCACCAACTTGACAGGAATTTGAACTGGCATATGATATGTATGCTGTAGCGACACAATTGATTATGGGGTTCATCCTCATATTGTCTATCTTAGAAACAACACAAGACGGACAGTTGCTACTTTTGAGGATGCTACTTATATCTCTTAAATCGAAGATTACCGCTGGTAAACTTTACTGAAGGCAACGGGCTAACTCTTTCTTAACAACGGAGGGATTGTTTGATTCAAAATCTAAATATATCTACTGTGAACTGTTTTTATTCTGTACACACAAATGCTACATCAATTCGCTCTACACTTACGAGGTCACGCAAAAAAGACAGTTTGCTGTTATTTCCTTTCCCGTGGTTAATTTTATAACCGTATAGATGGTTTAATTGGGTTCACATTATCCAACAGAACATGTACATTCACCTGAGATCGCTACATTATAAACAACGTACCTATGCCAGACCAAAATTACAAGTACGTAAGTTAATAATTTCAGAAAAAAAGCACCTATCAGAAAATATAGGGAAAAATGGAAACCCCATAGCTAGGCCTTCACTTGTATATTTTGTCCATATATTAGACCCCAACTGAAGATATTTTGTCCGTACTCAAAAAGATGTCTATATAGTTCTTAAGACAAAGATGATTGTACAGTTTGTTTCGATGGGTAAGTTTAAGTTTACTTTTGACCACGTCATTTACCATTAGTAAAGATCAGATTGGAGTCTCTGTAAACATTTTTACGAATTATAAATGTGAGAACATTTTTGGTTAAAGCTTTTTAATAACAACAAAAATAACGCGTAATGAGTTCAACAGCCAGAAAAAAGAAGAAACGTTTTTGGGATAAGTGTTCATCTATCTATCCATCCATCCATCCTTTGGCCCAATGTCCGTTGGTGTCAAAAACATTCGAAATACTCACTTTCTAGTTGTTAAAATCTTTCACGTTTTTGTTTTACAAACATGGTATCTGCACGTCATGTCTAATCATCTTTTTAGAGTCTCAGATGGCTTGATTGTGGATTGGGAGTTGTCCTTCTCCTAAACTGGTTGCGAACCACGGCTAGAGAGCTCATACTAAATATTTTTTTTGTAAATAATAGTGCATCTGTGCAAAGTTATCGAGTATACCTTGTAATAATAAAAATGAGATTTTAATTATACCCAGTCTTTGGCCATCTACTCCTCTTGTGAGATCCTTCTTTTTTCAATCATTTCACCCAAAGCAAGGCAATAAAACCACTAAGACGCAAGAGAGAGAATATGAGAAAAACTACTATTAAGGGGAGAGAGAACAATAAAAGAACAAAAAGAAGACAGAAGAAAACGATTGACATTGCATTTAAATTTTTGAAGATCAAAGTTGACTAGGAAGCAAGAAGCCCGAAGAGTGTTCCACAAATGGGAAGTGTGAGAGAAGATGTTAGCATAGAACTTACGGTTATATCTAGCTATTTCAACTGTAAAATAATAAAACTTTGCTGCCAATCTAGTACTGTGCTTAAATTTATAAACTCTAGGTACAACAGAGAAAAGTTTATCAGAAAATAATTACCATGAAAATATGTATAGAAAAGGCACAGGAAAGCTATGTTACGGTGATGGGAATGTGACTGAAGCTAAGATGCCAGGAAAGTAATAATTTCAGATTTTTCTTTGGATTGTATCAAGTATCACTAAATACAGAGTTCCAAAGAAGAATCTGCAATATCTCGGCTTCAGTCACTTTCCTACCGCCGTAACGTAGCTTAACCGCGGATTTTCTATAAATACTTTCATGGTAACTGTTCTGATGAACTTTCCACTCTGATACCTAGATTTATGAATTTAAGCGCAGTATCAGGTCTCATCATTTTACAGTTGAAATGTCTAGATGCAACCGTAAGTTCTATGCTAACAGTTTCTTCTATCGCATTTCTCGCTTGTGAAACACTCTTCCCGTTTCTTGCTTTCCAGTCAACTTTGAGTTTCAAGAATTTAAATGCAATGTCAATTGTTATCTTCTGTCTTCTTAATTCTTCTTTTATTGTTCTCTCTCTTTTATATTATTTTCTTTTTTCTCATATCTTCCAACACTCAGTCTTAGTGGCGTTATTGCCTTGCTAAGGCCGAAATGATAAAAAGGAGGCACCAGATCAGACCAGATCAGACCAGATCAGACTTGGATGCAATGGTCAATGCACGGACGAATGGTAAGCTTATGCTGGAAAATTTCCTCAAAGATGAAGAAGAGACGCGAGGCGACAGAGATGTGGTTCTACAGAAGGATGCTAAGGATATCATTGACCGAGCCTGTAAGCAAACACGAGATCTTAGGGAGGTTGCAAACGGGGGGGGGCTTATACTTATTTTCTGGAAGCGGCAGCTGAAGTTTCTGGGACACATGATGAGAAAGGATGGCTTGGAGAATCGAATACTCTCAGGTCGAATAGAAGGAAAGAGAGACAAGGGAAAACAGCGCGTGACATACCTGACGGGCATAAGCAAGTGGATGACAGAACGTGGTCTGGGGGAGGAAGCAGAGGGAAGGAACTTGTTGAGAGCTACAAGGGATAGAGAGAAGTGGAGAGCCATGATCGCCTACGTCCTGAAAGGACATGGCACATAAAAAGAAAGAAAGAACTGCAAACAATAACTGTGCTATTGAAAACCACCCTGATGATGTAATGTCGACAAATTTAAAAAAGATTAAGAAACATAAGCACGAAGTGGACGATATTAATAGCTGTCAATGGGTATTTGTGTCGAACATTTTCAAGTCTTGAGAATAGCAACGGCACCAGTCTGTATTTGTGTTCAAGTAAGACCAGATTTCAACTTTTATGTCAATGCCCATCCCCAATCTTGGGAGAATGGACGTTAACTCACGGCGACAAGTCCAATACAACGGAAGCATAAATCTGTCTCAGCAAACATTCATTCAAACCTTTCGCATTTACAATCATTTTTTAGCACAAACGCATTTATTCACGCGGCGACCTTCATTCTCGAAAATTGTCGCCTACTTGATCGTTGGCATAAACCTGATCATAAATTCTCAGTAGACGTGAATTTGATGTCACTGGTGATTAAGTCTCCTTTGTTCTATGGCCACTAACTCGTGTTACTTATTTATTAAACCAAGCAGACGAGATGGCAGTTATTATAATTGTTTTTACTTTACTTCTGTTTTATATTTGTCACCAGACATAACACGATTATAGCAATGGCGGCTTCTGTTATAACTTAATGAGGTTGCAAGCAAATCATAAAAATAAGAGCGAGTTCGATAAAAATAATAGATTCAATGATATTTTTAGACTGTATTAAGAATAGATAGATTGTTTAGGTTTATAAATCATTGGGCAAAAATGTTAAAAAATGCTACATATTCCGGCTTTCTTCAAAAGAATATCCTTATCATTTGTTGGATTTGCTACTTTTGATGACTATTACTAATATATTGAGTTTGAGCCTCACTGGGTGACTGTGAGTGAGTGAAGCCTGGGGGTCTTGACAAAGATCCCCTTCTTTGAACATTATGGACTGACGCTACAGAATCAAAAACTACTGTACCGAATAACAGAACCCACATCAGCAACAGCAGCAACAACTAAAATGGTTATCACACGTAACTAAAAGAGAAATTAATGAGATAATGAAGATGCTGACATTCCACACTACTTCAAATAAAAGGTTAGAAAGAAAACTCCATCAGTACTGGAAAGAGCGATAACAGCTACTGGACTTGAGAAACCTGTTTTCTTCAAAAGATTTTATAAATTTCAACCGAATGTAGTACTGGGTTCTTGGTCAATGAATGTCAAATGTTTCCCTATAGGGAAACAGCTAATAAAGGGTGTTCAAATAACTTGGACCGATTTTAAATGTAAATTAGGATTAACCGTCTAATGATTTTTTCATCTTCTTTCAGATTTGGTGGATATTTGGGTGATATTATTTTTCACATATAATTGCCATGACTTAAATAAGATGATGCAATAGAGAAATAAATAAATTTTCACCAATAACACTGATTTATTTGCTGCTGACTTTGATCCATGTTAATGAAACACCCTTATGTATAATCCGTCTTAATAAAATACCCTTTATTACCATTACATTAGTATTCATAATCATTTTAGTCCTGTTGAAGATGTAGTTTTTGATGATTTATAGAAACTTCGGCAAAGTTTAACATTCATACCTGTAAACACACACACAAACACAACAGGTGTGTCAAAAGGAAGGTTTTTCTCTTGACACCACTATTATTGTAAGCTCCCTCGACAATTTTTATTGTTTTAAAAAGCTATTATTATAGCTTTAATAAAACTCAAACATATGCAAATAGATTCATGGATTCTGTTTATTCTGGAACTTTTATAAAAAAAATATCATTGTTTATCATTAAAGGGACGATATTGTAGATAGTGGTATATATATATATATATATATATATATATGTGTGTGTGTGTGTGTGTGTGGGTGTGTGTAATTGTATATATTTATATATATATATATATATATATTAGTTTCCTGATTTTGTTGCAAAATTTTTATGCTTCGGTAGTTATTTTTCCTTCGTTAATTTTTCGTATGTGTCGGTATTTTCGTATGTAACGCACTACACTACTCAACGATACCGATACATACAAAAAATAATCGAACAAAAATAACTACCGAAACACAAACATATATATATATATATATATATATATATATATACATACCTGCAAGAATTTTTTAATCCATTCATTGTTTTGAAACCGCCAAGTCTGACGAAGCGAAATCGAATTATCGATTTTGCGTAATAAAATATTACCATGGCTTTCTGAAGTTTTCGATTTGTTAATTAATTATTACTTGCTCTGTTTACTACATATATATGCGTGTGTGTGTGGTATGTTATATTTATATGCTCAATATCAAGGATAGAGCGTATGTAAATATATAAGTCGAGAGCCCTGATGATTGCGTTTAAGCATGAAACAGACTGTGATATATATATATATATATATATATATATATATATATATATATATATATCGTTTGTATATTCTTTTTATGATGTATATAAGAGTGTTCAATTTGTTTAAATGCTTTTAAAAGAACTATTAAACAAACGGAATTAAATTATTTCCAGTTTAGGGGATAGACAACTCTAAATTCACGACTAATTGTGTGTAGGGTTGGCACATATTGAAACTGCTGCAGCAACATTTAGCATGGCCCTAGCTTTGCGAAGCTGAGGCTCTAGCGTGATGAGGCTCTATATTCCACATACACAGTCTGAGAGAAGATATTACTCCTAAATAAGCCGTAACGGTGCAATTATTTTACACCTCCGGCTTGAAGAACTACTAATATAACTAATTAGTTATGTTTAATTAAAGATGAATTATTGTTTTACGAACACAATTTGTTCAATTCTTTTATGTTTGCCAATTTAATTTCTTAAGAATTAGGTATGTCTTGCAGCAAAATTTGATTATTATTTATTGGCAGAGACACTCTCTTGATGAGAAACTTCCTTTTCCCAAGAGGAAACATTGTTTTTACAATAAAACCTTCCCTGGATCCATTATGTACGCACGCAAAACTTGAGAGCTGTGTATGAAACGATTTGGCCGTGTACAATGAACAAACAAACAAATTCTTCCCAATTATATATATATATATATATATATATATATATATATATATAGTATCGTGTACGTCCAGAATATGTTTCATATTTCATTTAGGGTTCGTTTCTTCTTCTTTTTGGCGTGTCCTTTCAGGAGGTAAGCGATCTTTTTCTCCACAATTTCCTGTCCTTTGTAGCACTTAGTAATTTTTTTTTTTTTTTGCTATCTCTCCTAAATGGTGTTCTGTCAAACATTTACACAAATTCGTTAGGTAGGTCACTCGGTGCTTTCCTATGTGCCTCTAGCCTTCAATATGTCCTGTGTGTATCAAATTTTCCAAGGAGAAGATAGGTTCGTCTTTCGTACGGTTCATACTCCACCCTGGTCTTTTGATCAGGAGTAGAAGTTTACCCCTTGTTCGCTGTTTAGGATTGGTTTTCCGGTTCCTTCTAAAGTTTACTTCAGCTCTGTAACTCTAACGTCTCCTCCCCGGTCTTTAGAACAGGAGTAGAAGTTTATCCCTTGTTCCCTGTTTAGGATTGGGTTTCCGCTTTCTTCTAAAGTCTACTTCAACTCTATAATTCTAACGTCTCCTCCTCTGTCTTTTGAACAGGAGTAGATGTTTAACCCTTGCTACCTGTTTAGGATTGGGTTTCCGCTTTCTTCTAAAGTCTACTTCAACTCTATACTTCTAACGTCTCCTCCCCGGTCTTTTGAACAGGAGTAGATGTTTATCCCTTGTTCCCTGTTTAGTCTACTTCAACTCTATACTTCTAACGTCTCCTCCCCGGTCTTTTGAACAGGAGAAGTTTATCCCTTGTTCCCTGTTTAGGATTAGCCTTCTGGTTCCTTCTAAAGTCTACTTCAACTCTATACTTCTAACGTCTCCTGCCCACTCTTTTGAACAGGGGTAGAAGTTTATCCCTTCCTCCCTGTTTAGGATTAGGTTTCCGGTTCCTCCTAAAGTCTTTCACACTCAATCTTAGTGGCAATATCGACTTGCTTGGGATGAACTTATTAAAATAAAATGCCCCCTTTTCTCATTATGTGTCCTAAAAATAGTCATTTTTAATTTAGTTCTTATAGACTCACTATATAATTGAAAATGAGATTGTTTTTTACTTTCCAGATTCAATAAAGGATAAGGACAGAAAGTGCTCAATAATGGCGTACCATTTTCAATAAGGGACGGTTGGCAATTTTGAGGTTCGTTCGATGACGTAACGCTCTCTATTTACTAATCTTAGCTTTTTGTGAAACAAGGTCACTAGAATCGATTGAAAACCGAAATTATATTCAGAGCTGTAATATTCAGCGAAATCAGTTCGATTTTTTTTATTTTAATCACATTGTTTACAAAAAAATATTATGCTTTCTTATTTCTTTAATACATTTTGAATTTTCATACACATTTTACATTGTTAGCGTAGATTTTTATATTTCTCCAGTTGCCTTGATCTATCCTCTATCCTTCTCCACATCCTTTCCTCTAACACTCCTATTTGCTCTCGCTCCAAATCCTCTGTAACCCCTTGCGTTCTAGTGGCTTCCAGCCTTGCCTGGGGTGAAAATCTTAAAAAAAAAAAATTAGGGGACATTTTCTTCTCTTACTTCTGTTTAGAGAAATGTACACGACCTAGGTATATTTTACTGGGCTGCTACAGAGCCGGTGCATACTGCCACCCGGCCCTCCACCTGGGGGCAAGTCAGATTGGGGACTCGGACAGTGCTTTGTCACCCTAGCTACCATATCAACATTTACTTCTTTCTACCTACATCTAGATACGTTACAAATTAAACTAAGCACAACTGATTATTAAAAGATGAAAAATTTTCGCGGATTTTGACGCCATTCTGACGTCTTTATTTCCGTACAAATCAGTGAATTTGTTTCGCTCATGCTAAGTCTCGAAAAAACAGTTACTATTTTTATTCATAATGTTAAGTGTGTTAAAATTCTTGAACAAGAAAAATCTCAAGTTGATGTTGAAAATTGCCGCAAAACACTGTTGATTTATTTAAGATTTAAGACTTATCTATTTTGACATGTCTCTAATTTGTTTTTAGATACATTGTATTTATTTTCAATTTTTCTAGTTGAACCAATCCTTAACAGGGAACAAGGGATAAACCTCTATTCCTGATCAAAAGACCAGGGAGGAGTGTGAACCGGACGAAAGACGAATTTATCTTCTTATATTGCATATTACTGTACATAATTAGTTTATTATAAAATTTGTATTTTATATGAATACTACCATATGAAAATTGAGATGTAGTAGAATGGGGTTGGGCGTATCATAGATTCAGGGGTGCACGAGACTCTTGCACCGGCCCTAGCTACAGACAAGGAATTGTTAATATTTTTTTGAAATACAGTTATCGGAGATTATGATATATAAATGTCTATATATCAGAACAATGCTAAGCAATTGAATAGCAAATTGAACAAGAAATTGATGTAACGCGTTTTATCTTTTAAAAGGACTGCCTCTGCTGATGGAATTATATATATGTAGGGGGAGGGGGGATAAAAAAAGACGGAAACTTCGGTTATAATTATGCAGGGGGGGCGCTTAATGTATAGAAACGCTAAATTTTAAATTTTCTGGAATAAAGCTATCTTGTAGTCTTTTCTTCTTCCTTTAATTAATCTTGAAGAGGCAGTTAAGTCCCGGTAAATGACTCCTTTATAACCGGCTGTCTTTTCTTTATTGAATGTTTTTTTATTTACAGTTATGATAACTGCACAGGTGTGATGGAATGTTTGTTAGTTTATGGAATTCAAAAAAAGAAAAGAAAAAGTATCTTTTTTTTTTTTCATCTCTGCTCTTTCAAACACGATTTACATTGCCACTAGAGATGTTTCTTATTTCTCAGATTTTTTTTGTTTTTCTTTAAGGTCGCGGAGTAGGGGACATTTTTTTTTTCACTTTGTGTTTAAGTATTTTTCTCTTACTCCTTCTGTTTAGACAAATGTACAAATGGCAGCATACTGTAGTCATAAGATTATTTGCTTAGCATCTTGTTTATGTCCTCCTGTTTCCAGATGATAGGAAAATCGTGTAGAAATTCAATACCCAACAGTAATTTCTAAGGAGAGGCGAAAGACAGGCAAAGTTTGGTGGATTTCGTCTCCGACACTTTGTATGGAACGGAACAGAACATATTCTGTCACTTATTCAGGCTCAGATGGGTAAATTGATCCTGTTTTGTTTTTTGTTTTTTTATTTTTGTCAGGCACCCACTAATGTATCATTCGAAGACTAAGAAAACGTTGTCAAATAATTGCTCTTGCTTCTATGATTTAGAAAACTAAACGACTTGCTTCAAGCTTTATTTATTTGGTAAAAGTAGTTACACATGTGTGGAGAGGTAGATACACACGCCTTTTTTAAAAAAAAATTCTAGCACCATGCGATCTTAAAGATAAGCTGACTCATTTGTTTCGTCGAAAATTTCTGTTATTTTACGATCTCTTGGGACGCATAAGAAAGTTTGTACAAATGAAATCAATACTGGGGGTAAGAAAATGTCTGGAAAGGAGCGTTAGATTAAAAAAATATAATTTTTTTTTTAAATGTCATAATATCCGTTCTGATGTTCCTGATATATATGTTGACAAAATCTAAAGAAGAATCTGAAATGTTATCGGTCCTGACCTGTCATCTCGGCTTCAGTCACTTTCCCACCAACGTAGCATAGCTTCACTGTGTCATTTCTATATCGATTTGCTAAGTGCAGTTAACAAGGCCGAAAATATGGGGCAACCAGTGAGGCTCGAAATTACTAATTTCTTAAGTGGTCTAACGAGTCATGCTTGCTCACCATTATACCATGTCGACTTCTACAAATACTTTCATGGTAACTGTTACAATGAGCTTTCATCTTTAGTACCTCTACTTCATGAATTTGAGTGTGGTACTAGATTAGAACATTAAACCACTGTAGACAGTTAGAAAATGTAAAACAGGAAATGAGCAGATAAAATATCAATATTTTAGGCGTATACGAAAACAGGTGGGCAGAGAATGGAGATTTTGTCAGTGACAAATCCATCGCGCAGACAGAGAGAATAAATGAAAGGGGAGTAGGATTGATACTAGATCAAGACATGAAGAAATACGTTTTAGGATACTGTCAACTATCTGACAGGGGAAAACAACTCATAATGTTTTTAGTGAGTTTAAGTAAATGGATGGTGGAACAGTGTTTAGGAGAAATAACTGAAACATAAAAATTAGTAAGACAGGAAATCATCTTTTGTTATTTCAACCATTTCGGTATTTAGTTTTGAACGATTTTAAACCGTTTACGCTATACTTATGATTTGCGACAAGGGACAGCCTTAAAAGATCTTTGAAAATATATTATCAAATGCAAGACGTATCTGAGAAAGGTCCGAGAATGCACCAACCAAAAAGTAGTGAGCAAAACAAAGGTATAGCTACTCGTCAAATCATTCTTAGTGTCAACGTACAGAAAGTGAAGTGCAGTGCATCCATATATCGACAGACACTGTGAGGGAAATAAAATTGCTAGACCTTGAATATCTATTTCAATTTGCTCACGATTAAACGTACAGGTAACATAGCTGGATTGCAGCAATTGATCAGGTATATAGATCCACACTATTCTGTGTATTTAAGCATCAAATGTTCTTCAAGGCAAATATTATTAAGCACAACAGACATTTTGTATCGATTAATTTTGATGATCGGCTTTTCCAAATTACGAAAAAATCCTTCTCAAAGAGGAAATCCCGTCAGAAATATGAAAAGTACAAGAAATATGGCCCAAGTTTTGTTTGCTTTAAAGATCAATATTAGGTGAGGTTAGAAAATAGAAGCCATGCCAACGGTACGGTTTTATCCAAGCGCCAACCTCACACATCATAAGGACGAGTATGATTTTGGGTAACAGACAGTCGTGCAAATATTGCTCAAGCCACTTGGCATTTCCCATTTTGAGGACACCTTATTCGCTGAATAATGATCCCAGCCCCTTCTCGAAAGAGTGGTAGTGAGTAGCTTTCTGTTATCAACGCACGGATGGTCTCCTGGGTCTCAAACATAATATTAATTTAAAACATTCCGCTCTGCTTCCGCCGGGGAAGTATAATAGTGTATTTTTCTGCGAACGCACGTCGCTACCGAATGTAAGACAAGGTCAATGTTTAAAGTGAATTTAACGGCAATACCGTGTAAAAATTGTCCAAGTCCTCTCGGCACTTCGCTTTTCGGGGACGCCTCAGCTGCTGGGTACCCTCTTGTCGTTTTCTAAGCGTAATTTAGATGTGGCATAAAGCCGAAAGTATAGGGAACCAATGAGGATGGAACTCACTATTCAGTCGGAACTACTTCAGCGAGACAAACTTGCTAACCATTACACCACGTCGAGGTGTCCTTTGAAGAAGCATAAGACCCATCCTAATAATACTCAAATCTCATATTGATACGTCGTATATCCTCTTTGGGTACTAGTACCCTACGCTAGATTTGTGAAAAAAATATTTTCTAAGCTAGTCTAGTAGATTGTGGTTATTGTAAGTTTTTACTGATTGATTGATTTGTATTTTACAGCTTACCAACCTTTTGCAGGTTAAATATTTTTAGATTGTAAGAATTTTTGGGAGATAATAATGATTTACTGATACAAGTCATACTAATTAACCCATAAAGTGGAGGTGAAGAGGGGACTTCATACCTTTCCCAATGGTATTTGCGCGTAATTGAATATAAAAAACCTAACTGGAATTGGAACTCAGAGCCGAGTTCCAATTCCGAGTCGTTATACATTACATCCTACGCGCATCCAAGCTTACAGCACCTGGTATTCGCAAACGGTTTGCCATATAGGTACTGACCAGGTTCGACGTTGTTTAACTTCGCTGATCTTGCGAGAACCAATGTTTCAACGTGATATGGCCGTAAGCCAGTAAGTTCGGCCCCTTTGCTATACGCGTAGCCTTGCACCAGACTAAGTTAAGCTTGGTGAATCCCAATGCGTTGCTAGTGTCGCTTTATTGCTTTTATGAAATATTATTTTCTTTTCAACTGATGTCAACTTTAAAATCACCCCATTTCATTTTCTATGAACCTTTCTTTCGCGGAAAGCCATTCCAAGGTTTCAATATATACCAATCCCTTTTAATGGAGCTATTTGACTTGTAAGTTTTTGACGGCCAACTTGCCTTTGTTTTCATTGCTCGACAAAAATAAAAGACATAATATCGAAAACAAGTGATGGGAAAGCGAAAACAAAAACAAAAAAAAATGTCGACTACCAATATATATATAAATATATATATATATATATATGTGTGTGTGTGTGTGTGCGTGCGTGCGTGCGTGTGTGTGTGTGTGTGTGTGTACGCGTGCGCGTGCGCTTGTGCCCCTCCATATATGTATATATGCATATATAAGAAGAAAGTAATCCAAGAACTGAGAGTCTTTTGATCAGGGTCCGTTGAATGACGATCTTATTGCTTTTTTGCTTACTATGATTTTTTAAAAACGTCAAATGTGTTTCCTTTTTCAAATGTTCGTCTTGTAATTTATTTATATGCGAAGTGAACAAAAGAACCTGAAGGTGTGTGTGCAAGAAATGTTAGTAGTCAATATAGCGACTTCTAATGCATAAACTTGAACTGAAAGGATTTTAATAAATATATAAACTGGAAGAGAAAAAGATTTTAATAAAAGAAAAAGCAGAGCAACGATCTGAACATAAATAACTTTAATAATAATATCACAATAATAATTGTAATAATATTATAACTTTGCCCTAACACTTGTATTCGAATCTAATCCCACACTTAATTCCATTGCTCTTACTCTGATCTTAAATTCCCTTTTCTGGTTTAAGAGATGAGGGGTGATATAAATAGAAAGTGGGATTGTCTTAACCCCAACTGGAATTTTCATCAGTGCTATCAATTGACAAAAAGATTATCTTGCACCATTGTATGTACGAATATAAACGTTGCTTTTACTATGTGATAACGCAACTAATGAAGTTCAAAATTTATTGCTAAGTTAATTCGTAAAGAAACTATAGCCACATATACTGAAATAACACATAAGGTTAACTGTATACTTCAAACATCTCCGTCTATACACGAAGATTTGATCTTTTGACCCTTCTTTTTTTAATAAGAATATTTAGGTCGCCTTATCTTCCAGTCCATACTCCTCCCCCAATCTTTTGAACAGGAGTATAGGTTTATGATTTGTTTCCTGTTTAGTAAAGGGCTCCCGGTTTCTTATTCTGGAGCCTTAATAAGGGTGACTGTCATGGGTTTTTGGTGATATGACTAGCTGGCGGCTACAGCTCTTCATACTGAGGGTACCAAGTTCTCTGTTGTTGCAACCCGACTGGTAGTAAGGAACCCGAACTCGGGTAGCGTTTAGAGAGGATGCTCGGATCAAGTATCGAGATCCTTGCCCTGCCATGCCGTGCATAGATAAGTGTTCCGGAAAACACTTTCGGTGGAAAACCCTGAGTCACACTATTGCTGCAGTTTGCGCCAATTTCCGGCCAGCTCATGTTGCTTTTGACGATAGGCAGCTACTATAATTCTTGGCTTTTTCCACCGTTAAAAGTGTAACACGAACAAGACAAGTAACCAAAATAAAACTAAGCCTGCATGCAACCCCCCCCCCAAAAAAAACAAACAAAAACACATATGCTCTTTAACATTTTCTTTTCGAAGATTCGTAGCATTCGTACCAATTTCTGCAGTGTAGAATCGTTTCTCTTGGAACGTCTTCCTGACATCCTAGCTTTCCGTGAAACTAAACTGAAGTCTTCAATCTCTTTTACTGAATTATTTGTTCCTGGCTATCGTGTTTATAGATATATATTTCTACTCTCCTATCAGACAAGAACCATCTATTAACGGAGTAGCTTTTTGTTATCAACACACTGATTGGGACTCATTTTGTGATTTCCTTCTCGATATCGCTTGGAATGATACTTTTAATCATCCCGTTGAGAAATGTGCAACTCGACTCATCTGGAGTATCTCTGCTTGACCCCACCTCGAGAACAGAGTCTCTACTGAGTGGTATGCACATAACTCTGATCATAGCTTCTGCTATCATTTTTAAACAAGATCCCCACAAAGCTTGTGAATTCGACAGTATGCAGAGCAATTGTCATCAAGAAATATCCACCTTCACTGGCTCCTGTTCTCTCTAGACCTTACAATAAATCCTCGCTACTTCTTGCTGTACAGCTTGTTGGAAGTCCTCCTCTATAGTTCCTGTCTTTAAGAACTCTGGGTAACAATCTGACCCCCTTGAATTAATGCCCTGCTAGTCTCTTACTTCTTTTTAGCAAAGTAATAGGTGCTCCAATCCAATTGAACTTAACAAATTGTGTAATGAAGGTCGTGGTGACACGCTTCTAGTTAATTTCATATTAATGCAGGGGTCTCCCAGCGCTCTATCCTGTTTCTATTCATCATCAACAATCTACCCGATGTCATCAATTCTCAACGAGGAATCTATGCAGATGACACAACTATTTACTCCCGTCTTAGTAGCAAGTCTGTCAGATCCGACAAAGTAAAATCGGCAACTGCTCTCAAAAAGGACATCCAATCAGTGGTTAACTGGGGCAAGAAATAGCTTGTAAATTTTAACGACTCCAAAACAAAACTGCTTTCATTTAACCACCACAGAGAACCTTTTCTGCTTGCCATCAGCATGTCTTTAATCAACTAGGCTATTATTCCGCTGAAGGCCGTAGGCCATAACGACCGAAACGTAATGACAACCATGATGAAGACAATAGTTTGAATGCAAATAGTATGAATAATGAAACTCCCCATCCCAGAAATTCAGACAGAAACAAAAATTATTTTTCAATATAATGCTTTTCTTTGTTAATTTACTTAATCCAGTGTTGAATATGAATGAAATATAGATGAAACGTTATACAGTCAAAGTTTCAGATTAAAATTTAACTAATAGCAACATATTAGGTTACAGATTTATTAATACACCCTCATACGGAAAATTTCTGTTTAGTAATTTTACACTGTTTTGATAGAAACTGAAATAGTTTAATATTAAATAGGGTCACTACCATTTACTCCTGTCTCAATAGCAAATCCGTCAGATATGACAAAATAAACCTGGTAGTTGCTCTTGAAAAAGACCTCCAATCAGTGGTTAACTGAGGCAATAGATGGTTTACAAATTTTAACGCTTCCAAAACAAAACTGCTTTCATTTAACCACCGCAGAGAACCTTTTCTGTCTGCCATCAGCATGGTTAATGCTAAACTCCGGTAAAGTAACACTTTTCGCCTTCTTGGGTCCACATTTTCCAGTGACATGAAGTGGAGTGATTACTTTAAATCAATTGCTAGGTCTACTGCTAAGAAAGTTGGTTCACTATGTCGTGTCATACAATTCTTCTCGTCAGAATCCATCTTGCACACTTACAAATCTACCATTCGTTTGTACGCTGAATACTGCTGACATATTTTGTGCGATGCTCCTATTATATATCGCGAGATTTTTGACAAAATTCAAAGAAAGATCTCGTAATGTAATCGATCCTGATGAATTTATATTGATCAAGGTCTTAAGTTTGAAAGACGAAAAATTAAAAAACATATTAGGTTGGTGCAAAAATAATGTTGTTTTTTGACTGAAGTTGAACGTCAAAAACGACATTATTTTTGCACCAACCTAATATTATTTAATAAATAAAAAGATTTTAAAAAATAACTTTAAAATATGCTTTTTCGTATTTCAAACTTAAGACTTTGATCGAGAAAAATTATAAATAATTCATTTAAATATCATAGGCAACAATAATGAAATGAACAAGTCTTAACGCACAATTTTAAATCAGCACCACGAGAACACGAATTTCATAACGCCCAACGGTCACCTGAAGATTGCGTATCTGCATGAAACTCCGAGTTGTGCTATTGACGTGGGATATTATGTATATTCACTAATATATATATATATGTATATATATATATATATATATATATATATATATATATATATATATATTCATGTTGCGCCAGGTATTTGTGAACTCACTGTTAGCTAGCCGTAAAAATGAAAGACAAACCAACGTAAAACGACGCAGCATGCGTCAAATTTTAACATTCTCATTAGTTTTCAAATCTATTGAGAGCATGAATATAGAGCCACTTAAGGTAGAGCGTTACTAAATGGAGTTGTTGAAGGGTATAAAGGAGGAAGTAAGAAGTGTAGGTTATGAGAATATGTAAGATAGATAGATAAAGGTTGACACTAGACTTGAAGAGGTTAAGATTGTAGTGATCAAGGATTGAACTGATTTGATTGTTTAACAGTATATCAATATCTTATGGGTCATTTAATGCCGAAATTTAATTTTCTTGGTAGCTTTGAATATTTAATGGATAGCTGGGAGAGGACTGCACTGTAATTTGAACTTGGCTCTCCGATATCTCATTACGTGTTGTTATTTATTACACACCTTTCCCCCATCAACGCACTAAATTATATATATATATATATATATATATATATATATATATATATATATATATATATATATTATTCTGTTTTTAATTTTTAGTGGATGTAAAAGTTTCAGTAGACGCCCTGATTTTAAACAGTGCCTGTTCAAGCATGTGTATCAACTAAAATAAACTTTAGAGTGATAAGATAAGAAACCTATTAATTCGTTATATATATATATATATATATATATATATATATATATATATATATATATATATAACAGTTTTCGCCTTAACACCTTATCGAATAAAAGGTATTTATGTCACGACCACGCATCAGCCTTCTTAATACCATAACCGCGACTATATTTATTTCACACGTACGCATATAAATTCATAAACAGACGAGAATACCAGTCAGGTTTTCTATTATGCCGCTCGGAAACTGATGTCAGATTTTAGAATCAACTATTATTCCTAAATTAACGTATTTAAACACTGATTTAAATCAGTCAAAATAGAAGCCAGGATATCTATTTGTTCCTGCTATCGATTTACAAGTTTATTTATGCATTTACAATAAATTTGAAAGCGTTTGGATGCCAAGAAATCTTTGAATGTAGTTCCTGCATCTTCTTTGCAACGGAATGTCTTTTGGCTTAAAAATGATCAAAATGCTTGAAAAAGAGGTAGTCAGTGGGTGAGCGATCAGCGAAATATGGTGGACGTAGTAAAGTTTCGTATTCCAAGTCAATGAATATCTGCAGTGTCATGCTGGAAACATCTGGCATCACCCTGAAACAAAATTGAAACTCGTCGATTAGCCAGTGACGATTGCATTTTGTTTAACTGAATGTGCATTTCTTCCATTTGCTGACAGTAAACTTCAGAGGTTCTGGTTAGATTCTAGAAAGCTTTAATAGATTTCGCCAATAACAGACCACCAGAGAGTCAACACAATTTTCTGTTGGCGCAATTTCAGTTTTGAAATGTGTTTGGGCTCTTCGTCATGATCATGCCAATGAGCCGATCCCTTACGATTGTCATAAAGGAGCCAATTCTCATCACAATCGAGAAATGGGTCTTTCGAATTTTCATATATGCAGCATCGAATACATTTCAAAATGTCGAACTCTTTCACTTTCACAGAGTGGAAGCTATTTATCGAATTTCTTCACCTTGCAAAATTTTCCTGAGATGGTTCGATATTGTTGAAATGCTGTCACTCATTATCTGAGACATTTCTCTGACACTTTGATGTGCATTTTGTTCGACTAAGATTTTCACATATTGACTGTCAATTGTATATGGACGTCATCTAGCACCTTGGTCTTCTTGTATCCCAACTGTGGTACTTCGGGAACCAGCGCCGTAGTTTCCGATCACACGTGGATCATTCACTCCTGGCTCTGTTAATCTTGGCAGTAGTTTGGGAAGCATTATCATTAAGCATGAACTCATACAAGACAAGTAATCGCATCTCTCCATTTTTATGTCCAAGATGCAGAATATCTAATGTCTTAAGCTAAGTTCTGAAAGAGATTTTAGAAATTAACAAAGAGGGCACTTTAATCTTTAGCAATCAATAATATATTTCCTTGCCACTATTAAAATAATATATTATAACACAAAAGGTTTATTCTAAAATTGGACGTGATAAAGTCCTTCAGAGGACAAAACGCGTCGGCTAATAGAAGTTTTCCTTTTGTTATTATTCATATATATATATATATATATATATATATATAGTCATCCACAGACAGACTGTTTCGCTGTATCACAGCTCATCAGTGTGGCTAGACGTCCGGTTGCCTCTGGCTAGAATCGAAAACCGGCTGAATTCGCGTCAGTCGGAAATTTTACCCTGAAGCTGTTGGCGCACGGCAGAGAAGAAGGTGAATTTAAGCGTATTTATATTTAGATAAACACACAGTGACTGAGTGAACTCGATTCGATTTACCGAAGAGTCTTGCATTATGAGCCGTAGTAGTCACTGTTTACAAACCTATACATCCTCCCCAGAGTGCTCAACCGAAATAAATTTTCAGGAGCATATATATATATATATATATATATATATATATATATATATGTTGATACAAATATAGTATTGAGGTAAGCGATGTTTATGAGTAGCGTGCTCAATATAAGGAATAGATAGTCTATAAATACGAAAGTTGAAATTTTGGTCAGTACAGAGTGGCGACAGTCTGTTTAATACTTGAACGCAATTTATGACCTGAACATTTCATTTTCCATATCTACACTGTATAATACTGTGGTATTGTGAATTAAAGTTAAACAATGAAGAAGTTAATTAATTTTTTAATCCGCTGGTGACTTTTGGGACATCATAAATATATATATATATATATATATATATATATATATATATATATATATATATATAGTCATCCATAGACAGACTGCTTCGGTGTATCCCAGCTCATCAGTAAGTCTAGAAATGCGATTGCTTCAAGCCGGGATCGAAAGACTCTCACCCTTAGGCCATCAGCGCACGCGTAAGAGAAAAGGAATCTTTAACGCATTATATACGAGATATAAGCATTACCGGTTACCAGAGTGCTCAATTCATAGCGAAGAGCTTTTAGTTTTTAGCATTAATTAATAGCAGCCGACAGATTCCTTTTCTTGCAAACTGCTCAACCTACGTGAGGGAGCGTATATAGACATTAAATTCACCTTCTTCTCTGCCGTGCGCCAACGGCTTCAGGGTAAAATTTCCGACTGACGCGAATTCAGCCGGTTTTCGATTCTAGCCAGAGACAACCGGACGTCTAGCCACACTGATGAGCTGTGATACAGCGAAACAGTCTGTCTGTGGATGACAATATATATATATATATATATATATATATATATATATATATATATACATTGCGTAAATTTTGGCAGCATATTTCATTGAATAATTTAGACAAAGTTTTCATCTCATATTCACGAACAATCTTCTTTAAAGGAAGAAAGAAAATTACCATGTTGATACATATTCATTTATTCCGAGTACTTTCGACATTAGCACAATCTCATCATCAGGGTGTTGTTTTATTTTTAAGACAAAATTTTTGTGTTCATCTGAAAGTTAATTTTTTTTAACTCTAATATGAAAAACGCTAAGGGCATGTAATGTACGACTTAAATTTCACGATGTACACGTTAGGGGAAGTAACTAAGTTTGAAATGTCCATATGTTTTAAAAAATTCAAACTATTATTTAAAAACTGGATATTTTAAAATTATCCACTGTAAACATTTTTAAAAAATTGTGCAGTATTCATAATTAATTTCATTCAGGATTGGTTTCAATTATTTTAATATAGATAGCTTCATGAATTTTTTGTTTATGCTTATTATTTTCATGAAAATGTATAAATGCATTTTAACAAGAATTTTCCTAAATTGCGAATGTGAACAGGCATACTGTTGTAAGTGTTGTGATATATTTAATGCACCAGTCAAATGAAAACTCAACCTTTGAGACAACAAAGTAGAAGTAATATGAACAACATATATATTATTTTCTTTTTTCTGTTGGAGATACAATCTCCCAAGGGACATTTAAATTTATATACAATGTTGGTTTTCTGCAACACGTGAGTTCGTGGGGAGGAGTCATTACGAATCATTAAATTGAATATATTTAATTTAGCATAGTATATAATTAATTTTATTTTTTACTAGGATCTGTGGTAGATATATTAGTATTTATTATTTTTTTAGGATATTTTCGTCTTGTTTATGATTAGAATGTATTTGATTGCGATATAAGAGATAAACCCAAACTCTATAAACCCAATCAACCATAACTAATACCTTAAGAATAGAAAAATATATTTACTATTTAAACACTAGTTTATTGATAACCAAGCAAAGACACAGTTGTACATGTACCTGTGTACGCGAGTTCGTACGTGTATATAAGTGCATGTGAGTATATCTATATACGTACATGCATGTACGTGCGCGTGCGCGCATGTGCAAGCGAATAAATACAGATATATTCACATATATTCAAACAATAATTAATAAAAAATTAATCATGCCTACAATTAATACATAAAATTATTAGTACTTAAAATACCCTCAAACCAAATAAGAAAACGAAATAATAGCCGAATGAAGACATATAAAAATATTTACTATTTAAGAATTAATGTCGATTATTATTTATGTATGAAACGAAATACAATTTCCCTAATTCAAGCAAAGACCAGAACGCTCAAAAATTAAAAACGTTAACATGTCGAGAGAAAAAACCGGAAATATGCAACAAATAGCTACAATTAAGAGAAAAGAGAAAAAGGGGGAGAAAAAAACTAAGGGGGCGAGTGTATAGTGGAGAAAAAAACGGAGAAAAGGACGAATAATCACGACATCCTACACGTACACACATCCGCGCAGAGGGGCGCACGCGAGAGAACGAACACAAAAATAAGTAAAAAAAAAAACTTGCACCAATGATAAATTTACGAAAAAGAGAAAAATCGAGAAATACATGTAGTCAGTTGTTGATACACCCTGAAAAGTGAACGGACTGGTCTGTCTACGAAACTCTGGAGACGGAATGCTGAAGGTAACATCAATCATCTAAGTGACAAGCTTTTACTTATATTAATTCTCTCTCTCTCTCTCTCTCTCTCTCTCTCATCAATCATCTAAGTGACAAGCTTTTACTTATATTAATTCTCTCTCTCTCTCTCTCTCTCTCTCTCTCTCTCTCTCTCTCTCTCTCTCCATATATATAAAATATACAAAATAATAGACTAATCCCATAGTTCAAGTGTCCGTTATTTCCATAGATAATTTTACCTTTCAAATTATAACCCTGTCATTTTTTGAGTATACTCCTAATAATAATAATTACGATATAAATTATTAATGGTAAAATGTTCAAAGCGGCGACAGGTTTTAAACTTTAAATCAACTGTTGTCTTTTTAAAATGTCATAAAATTTTTTAAAAAGTGTTAAATTTGGTTCTTTTTAATTTAAACGAGTTTAACTTTTAGAGAAAAAAGAGATTCAAGTAATTACAGATTTAAAAAAAATCAGTTTTTAAATTACTATAATATTTAGAATTTTATGTTTTAAATTATTATAATATCTTAAAGGAAATAAACTATTCACCGAAAAATTAACCAATCGCTATAGTTTATTGACTTAGTTGGAGTAGTGTTAAGTGGTGGATAAGAAGTAAAAGATTTGGAAAGAGTGGGAAAGACTCCCACATTAGTTGCAGCAGAAGCCCCCCTACAGCAAATAATGTGAGTTTCCCAGTGACTTTATATTAACCAATGACAAAAACTTAAGAACTTAATTTCGTCTAATTTTAGAAATATCAGAATGTTAGTGTAGGGGATACGTTTTGTAAAAATTAAAACGGGAATACAGGTTCGAACCAGTCGGGTGGGGGGTACATTTTCCTTAGTATGTGTGCGAAATTCGAAAATAGTTCAGATCTAAAAATTAAAAAAATATCCGGAGTCGTAATTCCAAAGATTATAAATCAGTCTCGCAAGTCCAAAGTCCAAAATGAGGTGGGTGTAAATAAAATGTGGTCAAAAATCTATATCCAAAGCTTGCAACGCACAACTACACCCCCCCCCCACACACACACGCAGAAGCAAAAAATAAATAAAAACCTGTCGTCCAAAGTAGTGTTCGTTTATTAGAGTAGGTTGGTCCCGACTGGTAGGAAAGCGCAAACAATTACCATATTTTAAAGGCCGACTAAAGTCTACTCGATCTTGATTCTGATTGTCCTTTTCGACATATATGAAAGAGAACATGAATTAATTTGCCTGGTAAAACTTGGTTTTCTTCTTCGTCGCCCTCTCGATTTCGAGGCCGGTAGAGATTAATTTTACTATTTAAAGAAAACATGTATGTCTACATAAACACTTTACCCACTAAATATAACGCTTATAGTTCTAAGAAATATCGTTAGATTACACAATTTATTAATTGCCTGAGAATTACTTCGTTTACATAACAGAAGTACAATTCGAAAAGACCAAATGAGATTTGTGTTTTCTTAAATAGGGTAATTGAATTTTTCTTTATCATGAAGGCTGCCTATGGCTTAATTAGTAAAACAAACTTGGCTTAGAAATAGTTTCTTTGATTAAAAAAGGGAAAATAGGTTCGATTCTCATCGGAAGGTATATTTTCATTAGGACATCTCGGTTTCGAAGCTGGTACTCATAATGTTAGATTAAAAATCCATCAATTGCTTGAAAATTACTTTGTTTACGTTTTGAATACGAAAATAAAGTTAGTAGATATAAACTTCGAATTGTCCCAACGAGAGATGAGCATTTTTAAATAGAGAAAATGAAATTTATTTTGCTTCTTGTAACCTAAATAGTAACGCACAATTGACTTTGAAGTAATTTTCCTGATTGAAAAATTGATAGGTTCGATTTCTGTTAGGATACCACATTTTGTTTTTTTATGAATTCTCAGTCTCTATGCCGGTAGACCAGGAATCCTTAACCTGGGTTCCATAGACTCCCTAAGAGTTTATGGATGGGTTTCAAGGGGTCCATGAGGATCAGATAAAATTAATATTCGCTATAGAGCCTTTGTCCTAATCAAAGGTTTCCCATTGAAAGAAATAAAAGCAAACGCATCTTGCCACTACTTGAAAGAAAACCCACCCCTCCACTATTTACAGTGCCGACGGCTAGGCGTCTTTTGATTTGCTATTGGATTCATGTTTACCATTTAAACGTGTGTCATCCTTCTCTGCACGACCGCCATCTTTTGCCACTCCATAAGAGTAAATATTAATTCTCATTTTCCACGGTTCATCAAGGCTTGATTATCTTCACGTATATTGGTGAAGATTAATTGATCGCAATTTCTTTCAGACGTGGCTGGCTGAAAAGTGATGTGTGTGCAGTGTGCATGAGGGTACAGTATGGTGAAATGTACGTACAAGTGTTGCGAAAAATATAAAGTTTATTATAAAATCCATTAATTGCCTGAGGATTACGTTGTTTACGTTTCGGATATGAAAATAAAGTTAACAAATATACAGTCTTGTCACCCCTATATAATATAATTTTATATTTCAGCGCTCTGTGGGAGTATTATCAAGGAAAGAGTTTCACATGAACGATACTAGAACACCCATCATTTGAAGGACGTCGTTCGGAGAGCCTTTGCAGCAAACAAAGCACAGCTTCGTAAAATATTACACAGGACATGGCACCGCATCATTTTGTGCCACGAAAATGAGGGTGTTCATACAGACCTTCTCGATGGTGACAGCGTCAATGAAAGTGAATAAACTGAATCCAGTATATGTGCGTTGTATTACTGTATTACTTTTTCTTTTATTGTTCTTATTACTTTTTAATAGGGGGTGACAGGTGGTGAAAATTTCCAAATTTCTTAAATAGGATAATTTGCGTTTTGTGGAACCGACTCACAAGAAGATGTTTCTCTGATCATTACAATCTTAACCGGTTCAAATCTAGGGTCAACCTCTCTCACAGACGGAACTTTGCAAGCTTCTCTCTGCTCTATCGCTACTTCCACGGTAAGTGCTCAGAGGAACTACATTCCTTAGTTTCACCAATTCTAATCTTCACGGCTAGGACCCTCTATACTACGCGCATTGTAGCGATCCATCTTCATTCCACTCGATAAACTTCTTCCCGCGAATCGCTTCTCTATGGAACCGACTCCCAAGATGATGTTTTCCTGATCACAACAATCTTAATTTGTATCAGTCTATGGTTAACTGTTATCTTCATCATATATCCAGATAATCTGTGCTTCTTACTCTGTAACCTCTACCTCGTGTGGATCTTGTAGAGTGTGAACACTGTTGTAAAAAATAAAATAAAGAAAAAGAAAATTAATTTTGATTTGTCATGAAGGTTTCCTGTATTATTTAGTTTACGTTTCGGACACAAAAATAAATTTAACAAATACAGATTTCGAAACGTGACCAACGAGAGATGTACGTTTCTTAAATACAAGCTTACATAACAACTAAAATACATTTTGAAAATTCAATAAGATATCGCGGACCATATCAGCACCCCCACCGCGTCTCGACAACAACATAAAATAAATTGAGTATATTTATATACCATGTCACTTGTCTATCAATGCTTTTTTCTTTCTTTTAAACATCTTGTAAACAACACGTCATGACTCACTCTCTCAACTATTCACTTTTATCTTTTGATAATCTATACACCTGCTCAACCTTGTTGTCCTGCCTACCACACTCTATTATTAACTCTTCACCTGCTGTTGACGTATTTATACGTTATTACGAGATTTCGGACTGCTGTCGATGTAGATATACGTTTTCCAGACATCGTGAAATGTTAGGCCCCTGTTGTTTTCGCTATAAACTAACTAGTACTTAATGATTTTTACAAACCAACGGAAGCATAATAGAGTACTATACGATATTTTTATGTGTTGGGGGCGTTGTTTAGCTTAGTTTGTACTGCTGAGTATCGTATCGAAACTAAAATGGCGGCGCCCATCAGAAATCACCGTTAGCGTCTTTATAGCCATTTATTTCCAGTAAGTGGCAATTTCCTATTTTTCCCGAGACGCGTCAGCACAGACAGACATAAATGCTTTGACAATACAGCAATGAAAGTGTTTTAATAAATAATGGAAAAAATCTCCGTTTCGCCAAAGTTCCAACGGATTCTTACTTAATACATAGACACCACAGGGTTCTTGAAAATTACCGAGACGATAGAAAATATTTGAATAAAAACAACCGAACAAACATGAACTTCAGATATTTTATTCACAATTTTATCCCAATATACAATACCTTATTCGAAAAGTCGGTAAAATCCAATAATAAATTAAACAGACTGTCTGTTATATTTAAATTAAACTTGTTTGTTTTTATATATATATATATATATATATATATATATATATATATATATATATATATATATATATATATATATATATATATATATATATATACACATACACACACACACACACACATATATATATTTGTCATCCACAGACAGACTGTTTCTCTGTTTCACACCTCATCAGTGTGGCTAGACGTCCGGTTGCCTTTAACTAGGATCGAAACCCTACTGAATTTGCGTCAGTCCGAACTTCTCCCACTAAGCCGTCAGCGTATCATTTCAAGCCAACCAAGGCAATAAAAGTCACTACGACACAAGAGGTTACTGAGTGTTAGAGAATATGAGAGAAAAAACACTATTAAAAAAAAATAAAAGAATAAGATTTAAGAAAACAGAAGATAATGATTGACATTGCATTAAAATTTTTAAAGACCAAAGTTGAATAGGAAGCAAGAAGCCGGAAGACAGTTCACAAGTGAGAATTGCAATAGAGGAAGCTGCTAGCATAGAGCATTGCAGTTCCATGTGTAAAATGATGAGACCTTGCCGCCAATCTGGTATTGCGCTTAAATTCATAAAGTCTAGATTCATAAAATCCATAAAATCATAAAAATAAAGTTCATAAAATCTACAAGGTATATATATATATATATTAATAATAAATATACATTTTTTATGCATCGAGCATTGTTTTATAAGAACCTGCACTGAATGTACACGCACACACATACACACACACACAGACACACACACAGACACACACACACATACATATACACACATACATATATATATATATATATATATATATATATATATATATATATATATATATATATATATATATATATATTAAAAACCAATGACCTGACAAGCTGCTGCGGTTAAGTTTTTTTATTTATTTTTTGTTTAAGTACTTTCGACTTTCGCAGTCATTATCAAGAACCGATGTTTTGAACTAGATATAAATTGAAAGGTCACAATATTAGTTTGCCTGAAGACATGTGTTGTGTTTAAGATTCCAAGTTCAAGACCATTTGGTTTGTATGACGAATGTCGTGCGTTTGATTCTGGGGCAAATCAAAGGGTGCTGAGTAGAAACCATTTTGTTCTGTATCTTTTTTGACGTTCGCTTCGTTGGGTCACAGCACGTAAATTCCTGTTTTATGGGTTGAATCCTTAATGTACACGTTGCTCTTCAATTAAGGATCGTTGAACGTGTCTCACTGCACTCGATATGGAAAGGTCAAATGATAGTTGTGGAACACACTTGAAAATTCACAGTGTCAAGCATTGATATTTTTCTTTCTTTGCGAACAGACGTGTGAATATATCCGTACAAAGGTTCAGAAAAAGATCTATCTATCTATCTATCTATCTATCTATCTATCTATTACTCTCTGTTTACTTCTACTTGTCTATTACTATCTACCTATCTGGTGTGTTCATATCTATCTATCTATCTATCTATCTATCTATCTATCTATCTATTACAGTCTGTTCTTATCTATCTATCTATCTATCTATCTATCTATTACTCTCTGTTTACTTCTACTTGTCTATTATTATCTACCTATCTATCTGGTGTGTTCATATCTATCTATCTATCTATCTATCTATCTATCTATCTATCTATCTATCTATCTATTACTCTCTGTTTACTTCTACTTGTCTATTATTATCTACCTATCTATCTGGTGTGTTCATATCTATCTATCTATCTATCTATCTATCTATCTATCTATTACTCTCTGTTTACTTCTACTTGTCTATTACTATCTACCTATCTGGTGTGTTCATATCTAACTATCTATCTATCTATCTATTACTGTCTGTTCTTATCTATCTATCTATCTATTACTCTCTGTTTACTTCTACTTGTCTATTATTATCTACCTATCTATCTGGTGTGTTCATATCTATCTATCTATCTATCTATCTATCTATCTATCTATCTATCTATTACTCTCTGTTTACTTCTACTTGTCTATTATTATCTACCTATCTATCTGGTGTGTTCATATCTATCTATCTATCTATCTATCTATCTATCTATCTATCTATCTATCTATCTATCTATTACTCTCTGTTTACTTCTACTTGTCTATTATTATCTGCCTATCTATCTGGTGTGTTCATATCTATCTATCTATCTATCTATCTATCTATCTATCTATCTATCTCTGTTTCTTTCAATCTATCTGCTACACACACACACACACATACACATATATATATAGAGAGAGAGGGGGAGAGAGAGATGTTTAATGTTTATGTTTATCTATCTATCATAATATGTTCGTATTTTTCCATTACAGCTCGAATGATAAAGTTAATAATAGTGGCGTGTCTGACAGACAGTTACTGCACAGTATTGATTCCAATGGCCACACAAAGAAAAGTTTTCTTTTGTCTTCATTCTTTTATATATATATATATATATATATATATATATATATATATATATATATATATATATATATATATATATATAGTAGCGAGCATAAAGGTCAGAACGATGTTAAGAAAAAGTCTAAATGTAAAATAACTTTTTATTTTAAAGCTTCAAAGAACATTTTAGGAAGTAAAAATAAGGATATAAAGGTAAATTATATAATTCCAAAATATAAAGCTCAATAAACTTATTTTGATAAAGTTATAAGAATAATTATATAACATTCGAAAAAAATAGATAAACAAAAACATCAGAGCGATTAAATACATAAATTAAATTTAATAATTATTTTGCATTATGGAAAAAAGTTTAGGGTAAGAATATAAAATAGTGTATTTTACTAAATTACACCGACACTCTACTGACTCTTTCATTGTAAACATGGCGAAAAAAATCTGTGACGTCATTGGAACTTAGAAAACTGATAGTTAAGTTATGTAATGAAGATAAACCCTCGATTGGGGATATTTCAAAGACTGTGGGGGAAATCTAAGTCTTATTCATAGTATTTTAAGAAAACTTGAGGAAACTGGGTCATGTGAATCCAAGAAACCACCTGGCAGGCCTAGGAAAACTACTGCGAGGGAAGACAGATGGATTGGTAATGAATCAAAAAAGGATCGATTTGCGACAGCAACCGCTATCTCTAAAAGAGCTAATGCTAACCTTGGCATTAAGATATCAAGGCACACTATTTCCGGAAGACTTAATGAAATAAATTTGAACAGTCGAGTAGCCTCTACGAAGCCTTACATTTCTAAAAAGAACCAAATGAGCCGATTGAAATTTTCCACTGAACATGTCATATGGACAGAAGAACGGTGGGATTGTGTTCATTTCAGCGATGAGTCAATGTTTAACATGTTCAGTTGTGAAGGGAGACGGTTCGTTCGACGCAGTCCTAAGGAAGGATATTCGCCTCAGGGCACTAAAAGCTGCGTTAAATTTGGAGGAGTAAGTGTGATGGTGTTTGACATGATTTCAGTCGCTGGTATGGGACCTCTTATTAGGCTACACGGTAAAATTCGCGTAACTGTATACAAAGAGATATTGAAGAAACATGTTGTACCTAATTTGAGAACTGCAATTAATCAACCAGCTATATTTATGCAAGATAACGCGCCATGTCACACAGCGGAGTCTGTTAAGACATTTCTTTCTGAGGAGGATGTTACTGTTATGGCGTGGCCTGCTCAAAGATCAGGCATAAATCCTATTGAGAATGTTTGGCAGTTACTAAATGAAAGAGCCAAGGAAAAGAATCCAACAAACGTCGAATAACTATGGACTAATTTGAAAGGAGAATGGGGGAAAATATCCGTTAATGAATGGAAGACATTAATTCGCTCATGTAGTAAAAGATGTCAAGCTGTTATTGCAAGTAAAGGTCTACACATCGAGTACTAATGAATTATGAACGCAATTTTCATTTGGATATGATGTATCCATTACAATAGCATGATTTTGTTAATCGTTCTGATGTTTTTGATCATCTATTTTTTTCGAATGTTATATAATTATTCTTATAACTTTATCAAAATAAGTTTTTTGATCTTTATATTTTGGAATTATATAATTTACCTTTATATCCTTATTTTTCCTTGATAAAATGTTCTATGAAGCTTTAAAATAAAATGTTATTTCACATTTAGACTTTTTCTTAACATCGTTTTGATCTTTATGCTCGCTACTGTATATATATATATATACATATATATATATATATATATATATATATATATATATATATATATATATATATATATATATATATATATATAAGGCACTGTGTCTGTTTCATGCTTGAGTACAATAATCAGGGCGTGTGTATTATGTTTAGACACACCTTTTTATATATACTTGTCAATTGTGCATCATGGGTAGCGAGGTCTGTTTTATTATCCGAACGGTTATTGAATAGGCGGTTATTTGTTGTTTATTATTATTACGTTTACATATGTTTATGTGTGAATTCGTAGTTTGTTAATTTTCTTATTATTTACTTTATTTAATAATTTGTTTAGAATTTTATTTATTTTATTTATATTTTTTCGCGGATTGATTTTTGTCACTTTTTCGTATCAGCTATTGGTTTTATCTAAAGTATGTTACGTTATCTGCGTTGTATATCGTGCATATACTTGCATTTTTCATGATGGTATCTTACAAGTTATTGGTTTCTAATTTTTCCATATATATATATATATATATATATATATATATATATATATATATATAAAGTCGGCTGAAGATCTCGTGAACGTGAAACTCTAGTCACGACTAGAGCCATCCTTTCATGGGATTTAACATTGGTAAGCGTTTTTGCTCGGACTAGGCAATCTAGGCTTCAAGCCCTTTACTGAGTAGGTAAGTTTGCTTTCAGGCCTTTTTTCTCTTTCTTTTTATAGTTTTGTCGTTTTTATTCGAGACTGTATCGAGATAAGAGTTTATGTTTTGGCAAGTTGTCCGTTGGCTTCACCGACGGTTTTTGTTTAATATATATATATATATATATATATATATATATATATATATATATATATATATGTGTGTGTATGTGTGTCTGTGTGTGCTTCAAATTTAAATTGTGAACATAATGATTTTTTTGCAAAACATCGCGTAATAGAACGCAACTTTGGTCGAATAAATTCCTTGCTCATTCAAACCATCAGTTCTTTTTAAAATTTAAGCAAATGCTTAATTACAAAGGATATTGCGGCTTTCCAGAAATGGAATCGATATAGGCGTCCTTCCTTCATTTGATGCCAGACGAGAATAAAATGTTATTTAAGTAATGTGTTACTTGTTTACTTGCGTCAATGCCAAGCCTTGCTAAATTCTCATAGCTACTAACACAGAAGCTATCTGACATTCTCTAATTGCACGCTGAATCCTTCTGCTGGTTAATTTAATTAATAACATATTTTTTTCGCCGTTTAATAAAAAAAAAATGCTTTTAACTTTGACTCTGGAGCGGCTGACGAGATATATCATTTCTTTGTCTTTAAATTTCTTACTCTAGCAGTGAATTAGTGATTCTAGACAATTGCCAGATAGTAATGAGAGTAGCGCAAAGATTATCGGCGCTGATAGTGGAATCGGTGGGCCGAGTTCAAATTCTCAGCGAGTATGCTACGGTCAAATTTGCACAAATGATCTTGGGAAAGCAAATATTCATTTATTCCTCCCATTTCTATGGGTTAAATAGAAGAGTAGCATAGGCTCTCTAGGTGAGAAGGATTGAAAACCGTGAAGAAGACAAAGGAAAACTTTCTTAAGAATGTTATGGTCGTTCACAGATATTAAAAGAAAAAAAGAAGGAATTGATGGAAAGCCATGATCGTCTACGTCTTGAAGAGATATGACTTTTTTAAAAAAAGTGAAGGTAATGAAAGAAGATTGTCTCGAAGTGGTTGACGAGATGTCGCGTGTGAAATTTTTGCAGACGATCTTATTCTAACAGTGAATCGGATTGACTATGTAGTGTGGAAAGCAGAGGTTATGATTGTCCTGACGAAATATCCCATATGACAAAAGAATCCTTCATGTTTATTACCTCAAAAATTATTTTTAGTGGATATCTATGTTTGAAATAGACGCCAGGTTTCTATTTTAAACAGTTTGTGTTGTAACCTAGAAAGGGTTACTGAATGAGGAATAACCAAAACAGAGGTTGGAAATGAAATGGTAATCTTTATAACATCAACATAATACAATACTCGCCAGCGGCGTGAACTAGGTAAACCACTGCTAGTGGTGAACTACTTAGACAATAGTGTCCAACGTATTTGTGAGCATTGGGATATACCAATTAGTGTTCATAGGTACGGTGTATAATAGTTTGTAATACGTCTATCGGATTGCACACTCGAGAAATCTTAATAAAGAAAATGTCTGAGAGCTTATTTTCAGGTCGATGAATGTAATATACACGGTTTAAAATAAAAACGAGGCGTCTATTTCAAACACGAGTATCCAGTGAAAATAACGTTTGAAGTAATAAAAAATGTCGGATTAAAAATAAATCCATCAATGCTTTAGAAATACTTTCATGCATATTTCTGATGTTTGTTGAAATTTCATACATGCCTACGCTATCACGTTGAAACACCGGCTCCCGTACGATCACTGAAGTTAAACAACGTCGAGCCGAGCCAGTACCTAGATGGGTGACTGCTTGGGAAAATTAGGTGCTGTAAGCTTGTATGTGCGGTTGGTGCAATGGATAATGGCTCAGAATTTTTAATAGGAGAGCCGAGTTCCAATTTCATTTGAGTTTATTATATTCACTTACGCTCAAATAACCTTGGGAAAGGTATGAATCTACCTCTTATCCCCTCAGCTATGGATTAATTAGTAAGACTTCTATTATTAAATCATTATTACCTCAAAAAATTCTTAGAATCTAAAAAAATATTTTCTGGCTTTAATTAACCTGCAAATGGTTGATAAAAGGTAAAAAGCGAATCAATCAATCACGCCCAAACTACAGAATCGAATTATGAAACTTTGATGATTAAGTTCATATGTTCCTGCGAACGTAATTTCTTCCTTTATATGCTGTGTCCCTTCAAGATGTGAGCGGTCATGGCTCTCCACAACTTCCTATCCTTTGTAGCTTTAAGCTATGTTTGTCCTCTTAGGATTCTTCACAGTCACTGTTCTGCCATCCATTGACTCAAGTTGGTTAGGTAATTTATTCGGTTTTTCACTCTGCCTCGCTTGCGTTCAATATGTCCTGTGGGTGTCAAATTCTCCAAGTCCTCTTCCCTCGCTATATGTCCCCAAAATTCAACTTTCTCATCTTAAACAGAAATATCCGTTTAGTTCCCATTTTATTTAAAACTTCCTTGTTGAACGCATGTTCAGTCTATGGTATTCTCGGTCTTTTTCTGTAGAACCATATCATTGTTGCTCCGTCTGTGGGAAAATTGTTCAGCATTTATTGTCGTAGCGGAAGACTGATATTACATTGCAGTTGAGCACGCTTGTCTTTGTTTCCAACGAGATTCTCCAGTTTATTAATACTTTTAATCCTTGGGAGTATTTCTGTCTATTTTAATGCGCCTTCGGATTTCGGTGTCATCTTTTCCATCATCTGTTACAATACTTCACAGATAAATATCAGTACTTTCTTTATTTTGACGTGCGTAATAGGCTATAGAAAAGTTCTTTTCCCCTCCATTTTGTAAACATAGGTCTAGTTTCGCATTATACGTACATTGCAAGCCCAAACATCTACCTTCCAGACCTTTCACTCGCTTCCACTTTAAAAGTTCAGAATTATTAAACGAAATTTGAAAGCTTTTTTCTTTGTCCTGTTTTTTAATGTCTGTGCAAGCAAGTAAAGGCTATATTTTCACCTCCGTTGGCGAAATCATGTCACCTCTAATTGTTTACCAAGTAGCATCCAGACCGTTCAACAGATTCTCTAGATGTTCAAAATGATTGGATGTCTTTTGGATAGACCACGTAGATACTTACTCAACTTTAGTACAACGCCATAAAAAAAAATTAGCCAGCCAGGAGGATTGTATTGACTATATGTGATAAGGTCTCGCCAGATTGGTTTGCTCACAATCGTCTATTTCAACTATAGAGTTAAAGAGATCAATTAGAAAAGATCTAACTCAATTCCTAAGACGATTGGCATGTGAGAGAGGAGTTTCAGCTATGACAATCCAAAGAACAGTAAAAAAAGACATGAAAATGAAATCGTAGGTGAAACCTGTGAGGCAACTTGTTACTCCAGGAGAGAAAGATAGAAGGTTAAAGGAGGCGAAGATCATCATAAATAAGTTTGAAAATGATCCTAGAATAATATATATATATATATATATATATATATATATATATATATATATATATATATATATATATATATATATGAACTTAACTTCAATCCTTTATGAGCTCCCGAACCTTAGCTATGATTAAATAATGATGAATATGTCATTTTCGTTTATGATCGAATTCATCACGATTCTTCTGTTACGCTTGGAGAGTAATTACACATTCTTATTGTTCATAGTAGAGTCCAATAATGTTATCAAACCTCGGAGAATTCCAGTAAGATATCTTTAATCATTTCTAAGATACAACGGTTCAAAGTTTAATCTAACAAATGGAGAATTTTGCTTTTACAAGATTTGGACAATAAGCTTGTGAGACGAGTTCGTTAAACGTTACTTTTCGACAGGTGCATGCGAAATTGGGTGTAATTTAGTTAGAGGCAAAAATCAAGCAGGTTGTAGAGCTGGCTTAACATTTCTCGGATTTCTAATATTCAGAATTTCTTTTGAGAGTTTCCTTTCAAGACTACGTTATAAAAGCAGAACAAGTGAAGCGTGGGCTGCATTAGTATTAGTTCAACGGTAGACGTTCATGAAAGATCTTTAATGTCGGTTAAGACATTATGCATATCGAAACCGCCGAATTTAATTAGAGAGCGATAGAAAGAGGGAAATAAAAGTCAGTTAATCTTTTTTATAAATCAGCTGGAGGAGGGGGGCAAGATAAACGGAGAGAAAGAGGAGGAGGTAAAGAAATCGAACAAGAACACGAGAAACGTACGTGCGTCAATAAGTCTGTAGCCTGATGGTGAAATAAAATCATCTACTTTTTTATTTCTATTTTTTACAGTGAGATTCACCTTGTATCATGCCCAAGAGCCACTCGAGGTAGAGGATTACAGCGTAGGGGGGCACAGTTTATGCGGATATGTGGGGAAGATAACAGTTAAACCTGAACAGATTAAGGTTGTAATGTTCGGAAAAATATCCTCTTGGGGGTCGGTTCCACAGAGCAGTGTTTCGTGGGAAGAAGATATTTGAGTGGAACTTACTTCTCACCAAAAGAATACGGAGAGAACCTGAGTGGTTCGCTACAATGTGCGTAGCATGACGGGTCCTAGCCATGAAGGTTAGAACTGATGGAACTAAGGAATGTAGTTCGTCTGAGCACTTTCCATGGAAGTGGCGATAGAACAGTGAGAGGCTTGTTCCATCTCGTCATTGACAGAGGGGTTGTAGGTTGTAAAGGTGTATTGGTCCGAGTGTATACTTTCATGTAGAATTTTGATGTCTGTTAAAACCTTATGTAGTCCGGAATTGAACAGATATGGCCAACATGACCCGGCAGACATCATAGACTACGAAAAATAGTTCTGGTGGGTTTTTACTATAGGTACAATGACTAGAAATAATTTTAAAACTTTTTTGTTTAATATTACTACAGATTAGACATTCCAAACCGAAAATAAAACAAGGACTACTTTTCTTGTCTTTTAAAAATCCTTTCACTTCAAGCAAGGCGAACATGCCTTTAAGACGCAGCGGGTTACTGGGAGTAGAAGAGAATGAGAAGAATTTAGTAAGGAGAAAGGACAATAAAAGAACAGGTTTCAGAACATTTATATTATTAAAAAAAATGATGTTCGTTTTTTGGAGTATTTAATCTATAGCAATAATAATAAAAAAAAAGATTATTTCTGGTTGAAGTGCATATTATACAATTCCACCCTAGTTTTTCCCCGCATTTTCTAAACCTAATGCAAGGGTCATTCTTTGTATTATACCTACACTTCAAATCAAATCTGCAATTTCCAGCTAATTTAATGGTTTCCATTTTAGAGCTTAATTATTCTCAAATACAAAAATTGTCCAGAAATTAAGTTCTGATTTCAGTCAAAGCAGATCAAACTCCATTGGAAAATACTGAGTGTAACCGCAAAATTGTCCAAATCTTGTAAAAGCAAAATTCTCCATTTGTTAGAGTAAACTTTGAACCGTTGTATCTTAGAAATGATTAAAGATATCTTACTGGAATTCTCTGAGGTTTGATAACATTATTGGACTCTACTATGAACAATAAGAATGTGTAATTACTCTCCAAGCGTAACAGAAGAATCGTGATGAATTCGATCATAAACGAAAATGACATATTCATCATTATTTAATCATAGCTAAGGTTCGGGAGCTCATAAAGGATTGAAGTTAAGTTCATATATATATATATATATATATATATATATATATATATATATATATATATTATTCTAGGATCATTTTCAAACTTATTTATGATGATCTTCGCCTCCTTTAACCTTCTATCTTTCTCTCCTGGAGTAACAAGTTGCCTCACAGGTTTCACCTACGATTTCATTTTCATGTCTTTTTTTACTGTTCTTTGGATTGTCATAGCTGAAACTCCTCTCTCACATGCCAATCGTCTTAGGAATTGAGTTAGATCTTTTCTAATTGATCTCTTTAACTCTATAGTTGAAATGATGCCTCTTCCTGTCGTGATCTCCTGATCCATTTTTCCTCTCTACTGTTTCTTCTTTTTTAAACTTAGTCACCGTTCTCTTGATGGTTCTTGAATGGACTTTGAAGCCAGAGTATGAATATTGGTTGAAGGGTTGAATGATATTTTTTCCTTCTCACCATTGTTCAGTTGGGAAAATGAGTGGAACTTATACAAAACAATTTTATCCTGTTCTTTTTCTAACTGAATAACTCAAAAGATTTTTCAGTGATTCTTACGAAAAAATGGTGTCAAGATGGTTAAACGTCTTATCTGAAAAGCTGGAAAAAAGAAACTCAATTAGTTTAGCGGTTTTTTAGATATTAAACATTTTGTGGGATGAACAATTAGCCCACGCTGTTACACGATTTGGACAATTTTGCTGTTACACCTCGTACATTTTCGTAAATAAATACTCTGGTTTCAGTTTTGCGTAACCTCCGTCACATATCTTCTGTATATTGTTAGTAATACACGGCGACAGCTGTTACTGACAAAGAAAAGCTTATGATTTATTTTTCACGATTTTTCAAAGCAGTTGATGGCAATGGAGTTGAAGCACTCGTTTGCTTGACTCCATGTCGAACGTTCGAATACATCGCAATAATTGCACACACACACACACACACACACACACACACACACACACACACACACACACACACACACACACACACACACACACTCTCTCTCTCTCTCTTTCTCTTTCTCTCGCTTTCTCTCGCTTTCTCTCCCCCTACACGTAGATATGTATTTATATCATTAAAAAAAAAAAAATTAACATATTTTTCATACATTCAGAAAATGTCACCTGATTCAGGATTCTCAATTTTTCTTCTCTTCCTCACGAAAATGAACAAATAAACAGTGAAAATGTTTCCTATTCATCGGTGCTATTTACACGATGTGAAATTTTATCAAATTAAAATCAATTCTTTCAAGACGTGGGTGATCATAGCTCTCCACAACTTCCTATCCATCGTAGCCCTTAGCAGCGTTTTTACTCCCCTTTGCCAAATTGCCTGCCCCTACTATCCCGCCATCCATTCACACTAGTTTGTCAGGTAGGCGGACCGATGCCTTCCTCTATCTCCTAAATATGCCCTGTGAGGATTAGGTTTACCAAGCTCTCCTCCTTCCTAATTACGTGTCCAAGAAATTCCCTCTGCCTTTTTTTCGATTCTAAGTATAAGTTTTCTTTTTGTTAAAACTTACTCGCGTCATCCATGGAATCCTCAGTATCTTTATGTAGAAACACTTTTCTGTTGCCTCTGGGTTCCTTTTCATCTGTAGGGAGATTGTTCAGCATTCATTGCTATACAAGAGGATTGATATCACATCGCAATTTAGCGCTCTCTTCTACTGATTTTAAAAAAAAATATTTCTTAGTACTTTGTTTAGCTTTTGGAATGCATCTATATCTGGTCTGGTGCTCCTACTGTATATCTCGATATTCTTGACAAAATTCAAGCAAAGATCTGTAATGTAATCGATCCTGACCAGACATCACGACTTCAGTCACTTTCTCACCGACACAAATGTCTTACTACAAACGAAATACAGTTAGAAATGACCAAATTATTTAATGAGACACTTGTTTCTGCTTATTGTCCGATAACTTCTCCACATCAGATGAAATATTTGTCGATGACAGGAGCAAAACATTATCCAGATGGTCATCACTCAACCTTGTTCCTAAACTACTTTGAGTACATTTTATTTTTGAAAAAAGTTGTTCACAGACATATATACTTCCAAATTGGGCATCCCGACATTGTGTAATGGTCAGCAAGCATATCTCACTAGAACGATTACGGATGAGCGGTGAGTTCGATTTAATGCCTCATTTAAGCCCTGCTTATAAAACCATCATATGTACTTCCAAATAATGATATCATCATTTTCGCATTATTTAATAGGCTTTTCTATTTTCGATTGGCAAAACATGTTTCTTGTAGAAGTCATCAGGGGATTCGGAATGAAGTTTTGATTTTTAAAAATTCATCGCGTTGTAAATCAATTAACTTGAATTGATATTTCATTCTTCCACTTAGTCCACAAATTAATTAGATCATTTTTATAGACCCATCAGTGTCATTAGCCATATTTTTGAAGATATAATCAACAATACTTGGACATTTGGCCGACGGACATTTAGCCGAATGGACATTTAGCCGATGTAGTGGCCGACTTACATGTGTCTGTCGCACTCTTTATCAAAATGTGCTACGTATATTTATATTTATTTACTGTATTAATCTATAATTTTTCGGGGTGGGGGGTTGACAGGGATTTTTAAAAAATATATACTGTATATATTATATTTTACTTCAAATATTATTGTAAGATGTTATGTATTTTTAGAAAAAGTACATTTTATAACTGCAAAAATCTGAAGCTCTTACGATATGAAAGATATTTACGTTTTTAATGATCATTATCTTAAAGGGATGAACTAGCTTTTATCTTACTGTTAAATACGAATTTAAATAATTATGTGCTATCTGTTACCCAAATACATTAAATATTTTTAAAAATACTAATTTCAATAAACAAATATTGAAATAAGAAAACATTTAACTTTAAATTTAGATTTAGTATCACTTGAAATTCATTGGTAATTATTAGTCCTATTCTACCTTATAATACTGCTAAAAAAGTATTGCTTGTTACTATTTTTACTTGTACTTTTTCGGTGAAATGTCCGTCGGCCAAATGTCTGGCCACAATAATCAACAAGAAAACTGTTGACTATCTCAATAGCAACAACCTCTTGAGCAACAAACAGTACAGGTTTTGATCAGCACGATCCATTGCTGATATCCCAATTGCCATTACTCACAGAATCAGTGAGACACTAGACAACAAATACATATCAAGCACGGTCTCATTAGATATTCCAAAGGTCTTTAACAAAGTATGGTATAAAGGATTATTACACAAGCTCTTTAGCTATGGGCCTCAAGTGGAATTCCTAGATATGATCCATCGCTAAAGATTCCGCTCCAGTAAGTATCTGACTCCTCTACCTTTACAAGAGCCAGATCAAGCCGAAAATGGAGTATTGTTGCCGTATATGGGCAGGAGCTGACAAGTCTTCACTTTCCAGTCTTGGTAGGGTTCAAAAACGTCCTTGTGGGTGGCAAATCATTTTACACCCTCCAACATCTTTCTCACAGACGAAACGTTGCAAGCCTTTCGCTGCTCTATCGTTATTTCCATGGAAAGTGTTCAAACGAATTACATTCCTTAAGTCTACCAGTTGTAATCTTTCACGGCTAAAACCCGCCTCGTTACGCAAATTGTAGTGAATCTCCTTCTTTCCCTTCGTATTCCATTGTTGGGATGTAAGTTCCACTCGAACAGCTTCTTC
This sequence comes from Acanthosepion esculentum, assembly GCA_964036315.1. Classification (NCBI taxonomy): domain Eukaryota; kingdom Metazoa; phylum Mollusca; class Cephalopoda; order Sepiida; family Sepiidae; genus Acanthosepion; species Acanthosepion esculentum. Next base: position 44,448,629 of record OZ038490.1, read on the forward strand.
CTACTGCTGCTTTTTGGAACTGTTATCTTCCCCATATATCGACATAAACTTTGCCTTTTACTCTCTTTTGGCTCTCGGGTTTTGTACTAGGCGAAAATCATTGTAAAAAAAGAAAGAAAGAAAGAAAGAAGATATGTCTACTCAAACACGTGGACCAACTAAAATTACCTTTATAGTAATAGGAAATCTGGTTGAGTTGAAAACTATCCATTACTTTGTTTACGTGTTCGGTACGAGAATGTAATTTAGTAGATATAGATCCCGAAAAATTCCCGCGAGAGATATACTTTTCTTAAAACGTATAATTGGGCCTTGCTTTGTTGAAAATAGATCTTAACATTAAATAAAAGTTAATTATATCAAGACCTTTTGTAAACTAAATGGACGACGCTTGGGATATGCGGTGGATTGTGTGACACCAGATTAAATTTCATGTCTGGCCAGAAGAATTTGTCGTGGCCACTTCAAAACAACATGTGTCGACATAAGCAAATGTTTATTTTCAACATAATCTCCTTCTATGTTAACGCACTTTAGTGGAAATATTAATAACATAGATTGAATATAATTCCATAAAATCTTTTGAAAAAATAACGTAAGAGAAACAGTAAAAAAAAATAAAAAAAAAACGATTTATTGAGTAATGAACACTTGCGCTTATATCACAAGGGTTAGGGTTGAGAAAGTAGCTAATAATAATAATAATAATAATAATAATAATAATAATAATAATAATATATATATATATATATATATATATATATATATATATATATATATATATATATATATATATATATACACACAGTGAGAACAAGAAAACGGAAGGAAAAACACGAAGAAAATAATGAAAAAGCCCGTTGATCAAGAGAAAGCGAGAGAGATTGAGAGTAGGGGGAGAAAGAAAAAAAGAAAGAAAGAAAGTAAGAAAGAAAGAAAGAAAAAAAGAAAGAAAGAGAAAAACAGATAATGCGGACAAAAAATGAATGATACAGATATAATAATTCGCTAAAAAATTATGCAGAGTGTGGGGTCCGTTATTAAGTTTGTAAGTGAAGACTATATTTACTAAGCGAAAATTAAAAGCTTAATACAAATAATGCTGCCAAAACTTTTTACCATAATTAAAAAGATTTTTTCTTGTGCGTCAAAATGTTATTTTTTTTTTAGTATGATATCTCATAAGTGACATTATGGATAAAAGGTCACGTGTTTCAAATCTTCTCTCCTTTTTGGGCAAAGCCCCTTGACATGTAACGGTGTTATCCCACTCAAAGTTATTAAATTGAAAATTAAATTGAGATAATAAAATTATCTCATTTATCAAGTTAAACAATTAATAACTCAGTGAGATATTTTAATTATTAATATAATAATAATTTTATTAGTTATTATCTCAGTTATTAAATTAAAAATGTAATAACTTAATGAAATATTAATAATTAATAAAATTAGTTATCATTATCTTAGCTATTAAATAATGAAAGAGATAGAGGTAACTCAATAATGTAAGAAATTTTTATAGTATTTTAAATTATTAAAAGAAACAAAAAATACCGTTATGTCACTTTTGATGCACCGTACTAAACCTGTCAACACATTGAGCCATCAGATTATCGATGGAGATGTGAAAATAACAAGACCCCGAGGTCAAGAAATGTTTGTCTAGAAAATTTTATGCTATAAGTAAGATTTTTGTTTCAGAACAGATTAATTGAACTTTAAATTTGCTAATTTTACGAAACTAACGTTTAAGAAATGTATATCTTATTTTAGCGGGAATTTTAAAACTGAAAAATAAGTTCGTTTACATTTCACTAAAAAAGTTAAAAATGGCCGTTTCGATTGTTTTTTCGGAAGCATCGACTAAAGATTATTCAAATTTCTATTTGAAATACTCCACAGTATTTTTCTTCTGGAATTAGAAAATTTAATCCTTTAGCTTTCAATTGAAGCGGTTGGAAAGCTTCGAAAAGGATTTTTTCTTTATGAAAAATACATTTAAACCTTAGGTATGCAGAATTTTTGGAGGTACCTAAAAGGTTACATCAAGGGCCCGGTAGAGAGAAATAAAAATGAAAGAAGAAACAAAAAGAAAGAAAGAAAATGTGGGAAGTAAGATGGCAGCTAGATAAAGACGTGAGACAGAAAGAAAGAAAGAAAGAAAGAAAGAAAGAAAGAAAGAAAAAAAGAAATAAAGAAAGAAAGAGAAAAGATGTGAGATAAGAAAAAAGAAAGAAGCAGAAAATAAAATAAAGAAGATAACGAGTGAGAACGGATTAAGAGACACCACATCTTTATCTTGCCGACATCTTCTTTCTTCTTTCATCAATAAAGAACGAAAGAAAGAAAAGGAGCGAAAGAAAGAAAAAAAATATGAGAAAGTAAGAAAAAGATAAAGAAAATGCAGAACGAAAGAACTTGGCAGCACGACGAAGACGTGAAGAAAGAAAGAAAGAAAGAAAGACAAAAGGTGAAAATGGAAAGAAAAAGCGGAGGGAAATAAAGAAAAAGTTATAAAAAGAAAGAAAGAAATACGACAGTAAAAAGAATGATGTATAAAAAGAGTATGTATTTGTGTTAGAGGGATCGAGAGACAGACAGAAAAAGGTGAAATAGGAGAGAAAGGAGAGAAAAAAAGAGTGAAGTAAACAAAGACCAAAACAAAACAAAATAGTTCAAGTAAGAGTTGTTAATGAGAGAAAGAGGAAATACTGAGTGAGCGAGAGAGGGGGACAATGAAATAAAGATAGATAGATAGATAGATAGATAGATAGATAGAGAGAGAGAGAGAGAGAGAGGGAAAGAAAGAGAGAGAATGGAAGAGAGAAAAGTAGAAGAAAAATGCAGATTGATGATGGAACTGATGAGAGTAGATAAACAATACAGATATCGAAACAGAAAAAATTCCCAGCGGCGTTTTAGTGGCTCTTGTAAAGAAACGCCGTGCGACCAAGCGCAAATATCATAAAATCAACGTATCGCCGCAGTGACTTTTTTTGTCTATTGCATGTTACATTGTTTGACCCACTCTCACATGAGCGCCTATGTCCTTGGTGTCGAATAAGCAAGGCATTACTTTTCATTTTAAGAAATGAAAATGAAAAAACAAAAAAACAAAAAAACAACAACAACAAAAAGAAAAGAAACAGCATTAAAGTCAACATAAACAATTCTCAGGTTTTCGATTGACTGATTTGGTGAGGGAAGTCGTTTGATTCCGAAATGAATGCTTATAAGCATTGGACTGTAGATTAGACCACTTGAAGGAAGTGTTTCATGGTCTGGGAGTTAATGTAGCTTTTTATTTTTTTTTCCAGATTGAATGTTGAATACTGACGTACGTGTTTATTGTCATCTTTTATCTGCGCTCTTGAGACCGAAGGTTATATATATATATATATATATATATATATATATATGTGTGTGTGTGTGTGTGTGTGTGTGTGTGTTTGTGTGTGTGTGGCAGTTGAATGACTAAGTGGAAAAATTCGTCCTCTAGAAGGATTTAAAAAATAATTTTTTATCGTCAAAATGTTTATGTTATTATTAAGATGAAAGACCAAAGTATTTTTTAATTATTTTTTGAATTGTTTTAATGCTTTCTAACACGTTCAAAATGTTGGTTTAAGTCTTCTTTTGTTTACGTCATCGCGGTGCCAGAAAAAAACATTGGTTTTTTTTTTTCGCTTTTTTCCGTTGAAAACATATTGATTAAGTCATTATCCGATTTTAATGAAAATTTCAGGACTTATTCACAAATTAATGAAATTATTTTTTAAATGTTTTTTTTTTTAGAAAATTTTTAGAGAATTTTTTTTTACATATGTTTTCCCCCACTTACTTAATTTCATGTAATTTTGCACAAAACCTTTCTATTTCCTGAATTTCTTTTTTTATGTTTGTTAATATCCTTGGATATTGTAAATCACCTACTTTTTTTCCTCAAATTTGAGCGATCTAATTGAAAATCTGCTCTGAATTGAAAAATAATGAATCCAATAAAACTATGACATTACTTAATTAGAAATAAATTTAATTATTAAACTTTCAATTAAAGCTAAAATGAAATTTTCAAGAATGATTTTTCATTTTTAAAATTTAATTTTAAACATTAGGTATCGAAAATTTATGCCAAAAAACCGTAGTTCCCTAATTTAATCCGGTAAAGAGTATTTTTACAATATATATATATATATATATATATATATATATATATATATATATATATATATATATATTCAATGAAAACAGACAACTTTAAGGGTCCATTGATTATAATTTATTTCCGTGGGAATTTTTTTTCCCTGGCTCATCAGTCCACACTTCCAACGGTGAAGAAATGAATTTAAATTTACATGTATTTTTTAAATTCATTTTTTCACTCTTGGAAGTGTGGACTGATGAGCCAGGGAAAAAGAAATACCCACGGAAATAAATTATAACCAATGGACCCTTAAAGTTGTCTGTTTTCATTGAATTTAATCGCTTTGATTTAACATTGAGCTCTCTGGATTTAATGCTCCTTGGGATTATCCATACGGATTACCACGATTTTCATTACTCATATATATATATATATGTTTATATATATATATATATATATATATATATATATATATATATATATATATATATATGTATGTATGTATGTATGTATGTATATATGTATGTATGTATAAATTTAGAATTGGGCGCTGGTGCTAATAAATTAGTCCCCTATGTATAATAACAGGGCTATAATTTATATTAATAATAAATATGCATTTTTTCACTGCTAGCACAACTCAGTTTCATGCATAACTTAATCAGCAGCAGCACCTAACGATTGCGTTGTGCATGAGTCCTGCTAGCGGTGAGGGAAAATGCATATTTTTATTAATACATATATATATATATATATATATATATATATATATATATATATATATATATAATAGATGCTTAGTCATTTCTTCCTGCTTTCTTTCACTACTTTCTGTAAGAGTTATTGTGCAGTTTCCTTTGTATGTTTGTTTGCTATCAACACTGTGTCATCTGCATATCTTATTTTGTTAGGTAATGAATCCTGGTAGGACTTCTAATTCTTTCGAAATCGTTTCATTGTATAGGTTGTATTAAGTCCGGTGAGAAGACACATCCTTGTCTTATATCCCTTTCTATTTTTGTATATTTACTGAATTCATTTTCATCGATATTTCAATTATTTCTTATTTTAGAGATATGTATCCTTTTAGTTTCCATTTTCTTCGAAACTTCCTCGTCGCTCACGTGTTCCATTGATGGTATTCTTAGTATCCGTGTATATAACCACCTCTCTGTCTGTGTCACATTTCCCGTCGTCTCTTACTACACTTCACACAGTGTTGAATCACTGTGCCTTTTTGATTTTGACATCCCCAATATGTAGCTCTTATCTTGGAATGTCTCTTTTACTAACGACCATGTTATCTTGCTTTCAGTTTCCGGCTTACGGCCATTCTTCTTCTATGTGCCTTGTCACATCAGGAAGTTGTCTCCACAATTTCCTCTCCTTTATAGCTCTTAACAAATTTTGTCTTTTTGTTATCTCTCCTAAATCTTACTCGGCCATCCATTTACTTGCACTGTGAGTATCAAAATTTCCAAACACTCTTTTACGTATTATGTGCCCTAGACGTTTCAAAAGTCTTGCCCTGGTGTTAAGCATAAGTGTCCTTTTTGTTTCCATAATCTCTGAAATTTCGTCGTTGTTCACATGTTCGGTCCATGTTATTCTCAGCAGCCTTCTGTAGAACCACATTTCTGTTGCATGAGGTCTCTTCTTCATCTGTTAGAAGATTGTCCAGGATTCATTGCCATATTGAAAGACTGGTATTGCATAACAGGGAAGTACTCTTTTCTTTATTTTTAACGAAATATCATGTTGAAACACCGGTTCTCATACGATCACCGAAGTTAAGCAACGTCAAATACCAGGTGCTTCAAGCATGGATATGCGGCTGCTGTAATAGATAATGGTACAAAAAGAATTAGCTACATACAATTACGCGCAAATATCTTTGTGAAAGGTAAAAATCCACCCCTTCTTAACCTATCTATGAGTTAAATAGTAGATTTGCATCTGAAAATCATTATTATCCAAAGAAAAAAATATTAATACAATATTCATTCGCAAAAAGGAATTATTCTTACAACCCAAAGTATGTTTCGGCTTTATATAACCTACAAAGAATTGTTAAAAAAATATGTCAAAAATCTTTATTTTTTGTTCGGAGTCTGTCATAATACCGAGTGGCGTAAAGAATAGCGACTCAAAATGAGAAATTCGAGAGTTGGAATTCCAGTCGGGTTCATCACATTCATCTAAGCGCAAATATCCTTAGGAAGGGTATGAATCCATTTCTTCCCGCCAGCTATGGGTTAAATAATAAGACTTGTATCTGAAAAAGTAATTGTTGTTCTAAAAAACATTAATGAAATATTCACTCGTAAAAGATAAAAAGAAATCATTCTTACAATTCAAATTATGTTTCGGCTTGAACAACACAGAAAGGGTTGCTAAACCGTAAAACTCAAATCAGTCGATCAATTAATCACACTTTTGTAACACGGCATCATACGCGTATCTTAAGATGATGTCAGCCGATAATAAATCCAGGTGGGTCTTCTCGTCTCTCTTTGAATCGTCTCATTGTATAGGTTGGGTAAATCCGATGAGAAAACGGGTCCTTGTCTTAATACTCTTTCTATTTTTGTGCATTCACTGAATTCGTTTTATATTCACCTTCAGGTTTTTTGTTTCCAAAAGAGGTTACGGATTACACGAATATTTTCCAATGAAAATTAATCTTTTATGTATGTCTTTGTGTCGTTTAACGGGTCCTTTTTTTAAAAAAAAAATCATATTTATTGGTCTTTAATGTATTCCTCTAAAATTAACTTTAGAAACGAAGAAATGGGTGGTAGATTACCATCTTACAAGGAGGTGATGAAGAGTTCTCGCCCCGATCCTTTAGACTTTCAATAACAAAACATGAGATTACGGATGTTGGGAACTAGGTTGGGTTGCGAAATTTTTTAACACTCGCTTCATATAGGACTGGTCAGTTTCGTAAAAGATTATTTTAGACAATCGAGATGTGGTTACTTCCGGAGAATACTGAGAACACCATACGACAAATGAAGAAGTTCTATAAAGATCAACTACAAAGAAGGTACTACTTCTTTATGTTCCGTGTCCCATCAAGGTGTTGACGATCATGGCTCACCACAATTTCCCGTACTTTATAGCACTCAATAAATTTTCTCTATACTTTATTGCCTCCCAAACCCTGTTCCGCCATTCATTTACTTAAACTCACTATATATGCGTTTTCCTCTCTCCCTCTTGCCTTTAATGTGTCCTGTGAGTATCAGATTTTCCAAGCACGCTTTTCTCATTATGCGCCCTAGAAATGTCAACTGTCTTTTCCTGATGTTAACTATAATTAAGTTTCCTTTTTGTTTTCATTTTCTCTAAAATTTTGTCCTTGCTCACATATTAGGTCCACAGCATCCCCAGCATCTTTCTGTAGAACCACAATTCTGTTGGTTTTACACTTATATTCAGACTATTGTCCTCATCTTTGTTATTGTCATCAAAACGTTTCGGCTGAGGAAACCTTCCTCAGGTGTATATCGATCTGTGAAATCTGCAGGGAATTCTGAACTGGACCCTTTATTTAATCTACGCGGGTATGCTGTTCTCGTACTCATGTCTAGGGATATATAGATGTTTAGTTGTTATTTTTAGTACCGCTCAGTTTTTGCTCGCCCGTTTCCACTGAGTCCAAGTACTCACTACCTAACAAAAAAAAAATGAGGACAATAGTGCCAATATGAATAGTGTAAATATTGATAATTCCTCATCTCAGAAATTCGGACAGAAAAAAGTTAACGGAAACTGCTGATGGCAATCAGAAAACATAGGGTAAATAATGATAATTCCTTATCTCAGAAATTCGGACAGAAAAAAGTTAACGGAAACTGCTGATAGCAATCAGAAAATATAGTGTAAATAATGATAATTCCTTATCTCAGAAATTCGGACAAAAAATTTTTTTAAGGGAAACTGCTGATGGCAATCAGAAAATATAGTGTAAATAATGATAATTCCTTATCTCAGAAATTCGGACAGAAAAAAGTTAACGGAAACTGCTGATGGAAATCAGAAAACATAGGGTAAATAATGATAATTCCTTATCTCAGAAATTCGGAAAGAAAAAAGTTAACGGAAACTGCTGATGACAATCAGAAAGAGACAGCGGTAATTACGGGAGCATATTATGAGGAAAGAAGGCTTGGGGAAATTAGCACTCTTAGTGTATATAAAGGCAAGAGAAGCAGAGGAAAACAATGAATAACCTATCTGAGAAATTTGTGCAAGTGGATGAAGGAACAAGAACCAAAAACCGAAAAGAGGGTGATAAACGACAAAAACGTCGAGAGAGAGAGAGAGAGAGAGAGAGAGAGAGAGAAAGAGAGAGAGAGAGAGATGCTATACATTGATTTTAAACATGTAATAAAATCTCATTTTACTTCTTAGTAATTTGTAAGAGTGTTTTTTAATATATATTTCTTTCAGCTGTTTTTCTGCTCTAATTCACCCCACTCCCCAAGCTTCAAGACATATTGCTTCTGCATTTGAATGATTTTGAATACAAAGCACTGATCCATGGTACCGGATACAAACTTGCTATTAATGTGCTAATGTGCTAATATGCTAACCAATACTTTATATATATATATATATATATATATATATATATATGTATATATATATATATATATATATATATCTTTGTGTGTTTGTATGTGCTATAGTGTCTGTACTCACTGACCACTTAAGTACACGAACAAATGCCTTTTATGCAATTTTCTAAATTACGACGTGTAGTCAATTTAATGTGGTCATAACCACTTGCTGAATTTCATTTCATGCTTTAGCATTGGAAAGAAATCTAATTTAATTGATTTTGAACGCGGCATAGTCGTTTATTCCAGATAGGATGGTCTGAGTTTTTCAAAAACTGTTTATATACTGCGGTGTTTGAAAAGCAATTTTTAAGGTTTACAGAGACTAGTCAAAAAAAGGAAAAAAACATTCACTGAAAGACAATTCTTTCTTTATATATAATTTCATCCTTTACCAAGGCTATAATGTCACTAAGGCACAAGACGTTACTGATAGTGAAAGAAGATGAGAAAACGTTAGTGAGGAGAAAGAGCAATTAAAGAACAGGTTTCAGGAAGACAGAAAATGGCGATTGATAGTGAATTTAAATTTTTGAAGATCACATTTGACAGGAAAGGCAAGAAGCCGGAAGAGAGTCCCATAGGCGAGAAGAACGAGGGAAGAAACTATCAGAATAGAACTTACGGTTACATCTAGCTATTTCAATATTATGCGACCTAATTTCCAATCTATACAACGGCTAGGTCAGAGTACAAAAGAAGAATGCTCATTAGAACAATTGTCAAGAAAATATTTATAAAAACGACACACGGAAGATATGATACCGCAATGGGAAAATAACTGAAGCTGAGATGCCAGGTCAGGACAGATAACTTTTCAGATTCTTATTTAGATTATGTCAAGAATGTTGAGAGATATAACGGGCACCAGACCAGATGTGGCAGTAATGTTCAATGCACGGACAAATATTAGATTAATAAGCGTACAAGTGGTTTCCTAACCCTGGTATGTCACAGTGAACAAACTTTCCTAGCATCAGACCTAGCAAATGTTTCAATGTAATCGAGGTGGACATAAATCCCTTGAAGAAGGAGGAGAATCACCAGAATTTTTCCAGCTGATAGAAAGGCAACAGTAGCTCAGATAATAACCTTTTTCAGCAGAGGTATACAGGCGAGCATCTTTGAGCGCACAACATGTCGAATCTTGAAAGAGATGTGCTGCATCAGCAGAATACTATGCCAGTTGCTAGACTTGTTAGATAAAAACAAGAAACTGACGCTACAATCCGTTAAGGATCACAAGAATTGGACAATAGAATATTAGAAAATCGTTGCCAGTACTGACGAGTCTCTATTTCCGCTCTACCATTCAATTGGCAAGGCCAGAATTTGGAAAACATGAATCCATCTTGTCTTGTATCGGTGGTTCAGGTTGATGGTAATGATGGTAGTTTAATAATCTATTGGCATACATTGAGACCCTTGGTACCAATAAAATGATCAGTTAAATGCTGTAGTCTACCCACAGGTATTACAGATGACCCTATACCTCATCCTCATTTGGACACTTCTAGCAAGACAGTACATTGTGTTACAAATAAAAAATGGTGGAAGATTGGTTCGCAGAAGAGAGCAATGATTTTTTTGTTAAAATGTCCTCCACAGTCACTGCATCTCAATCCTATTGAGTCGGAAGGGACAACTCAACACTACCAATTCAACACCACCGACTTAACACTGTCGATTGAACGCCGGGACAACTCAGGACTGAGACAACTCAGCACCAGAAAAACAACTTTTTTTAATAATCGAATGAAAGCAATTTATTACAGATTAAAACTTTAATTAGTGAATATTTTTCTTAAATAAGGTATTTGAAAAGGCATTATGTAACATATAAATCAGTTTTGGTTTTTAATTATTTTTAATAAAGTAAATCGTAAAGAAATTTATATTTTTGTTATATTCCGTGCTAATAGGAATATATACTTGAAAAACAAAGTGGATAAAATAAGTAAAGGTTTATTGTAAAAAACTAGTACAATAAGAATAAAGGTAACAGTTATGCACAAGGTCATCGCAAGTCAATCCAGTAGTGAGTGCTACTATTGGAAGGTCGGTAGTTCTCGCGTAAGTCTGAGTCGTAGTCAACAGATCCCAGCTTGTCTCTGTAGTCCGTTGACTTACAGATACTTATAGGAAGTTACTACCTATAATGTAGTCACTCATGGGGTTCATAATCGTTGATCTGATAAAGCAGTTGTATACAGTTGTCAGTTTAGACTTTTCTCAACGTGTCCAGTGTCATGCATACAATTTGTGTAGAAGTCTCGAGCTAACGAGACTTTAAAAACATGACTTGAGTTGTTAGGGTAATGTTTTTGTTTTGTGACAACTTGTGATATTGGGTGAAACTACTGTTAGTGCAGCCTATTCTATATCCAATTTCCATATCTCTTATATATTTGTTATAACAATTTAGTGTTTATTAACTTATTATTTATTAGCTTATCATATTTAAGAACATGACTCGAGTTCTTAGGTTAACGTTTTTTTTCCACATTCTGATTTTTTTATGATGGATAAGAAGGACGCAATAAGGCAGTTAATGCCAATCCCAAAAGAGGGTATTGTAGACTTTTTTTACAAAGAGGTCCTCCTGTACAAGACATGGGAGCCAGTAAGAAACACAGTTTATAGGTGAGGAAGATAATGGTTAACTCTAAACTGGAATAGGTTAAGAGTGCCGCCATCGGGAAATGCATCCTCTTGGGAGTCGGTTCCACAAATCTGAGGGTCGTGGGAAGAAGCTACTCGAGTGGAACTTGCATCTCACATTAGTTATAAAATTGCAGAAAGAAGTTACAACAAAGATAGATTGTGCTTTGTCTATTACTACCGCTGTCCCATAATAGCTGTCATATTTGCGAGTGTATTTAAAAATTGAATGTAACAATAATTATGGGACAGGGGTATTTAAATTTTTTTCCACAAAAAAGAAATAAACGGTGGTTAAATTTGTTTTTGTCAAAAATTAGTAAATGAAGGCGTGTGTAGAATTGATACAGACCCGAAAGTACCGACCCGGTCCTTCCGAGATGAATGTACCATAGGACACCTCAAGAAGTTTCTTAACTAGCATACTCCACTGCTCTGTGTCGCCACTGAACCGTACTAGACGGCTGCCCGCATTGACACGGCCTAGAATCTGATTAAATTAGGTTCCGTAGTACATCTGATAAAGCGTTTGTTTTATAAAACTCTTTGGTTTGGCTTTGATTATGGAATCGCGTCAGGGTGTAAAGATATGTTTTGACCTTTTCCTATTTTCGTCATCCCAACCTTCTTAATATTTAATTGCTTGCAACAAATAATTTCGAGGTTGATAGAATTTACTAAAACAATGGCATTCTACAGAATCTAAACGATTAAAAAGATATAACAGTTTCTAGAGTCATCTGGTGCACAATGTTATGGAAATCTTAGAACTGTCGCTGAAACTGATATTTTTGTATTGTTTCATTGTTTGTGCAATGAATCAATTGATTTTTTAAAATGATGTTCACCTTGTACAAGGCCTACGAGCCACTTGGGATAGAGGGTTACAGCGGAGGCACATTTTATGGGGATATGTGAGAAAGATAATGGTTGACTCTAGATTTGAAGAAGTTAAGATTGTAGCGCTCGGGAAAGTAGGGATGGCGCAAGGGTCTCATGCGACCCAGACGAATCTATGATACTCCCAGATACTATTATTATTCTTAATTTTCATAAGTTAGTATTCATATAAAATACAAATTTTATTGTAACCTGATTATGTACATTAATGGATCATATACAATATAGGTGAACAACTCAAATAGAAAAAGTGAAAATAAATACAATGTATCTAAATTCAAATTAGAGTCCTGTCATAATCGATCATTCCATCTTAAACAGATCAGTAATGTTTTGCGGCAATTTTTAACATCAACTTGAGATTTTTCTTGTTAAAAAGTTCGATAATTTAACCCATTCAACATTATTAGTAAATTTTCAGTGCTTTCTTTTTTCAACCGAAACAAATGGCATGAGCAAAACAAATTCACGGATTTGGTCAAAAAAATAGTAAAAAAACAAATTCACGGATTTGGTCAAAAAATAGTAAAAAAACAAATTCACGGATTTGGTCAAAAAAATAGTAAAAAAACAAATTCACGGATTTGGTCAAAAAAATAGTAAAAAAACAAATTCACGGATTTGGTCAAAAAAATAGTAAAAAAACAAATTCACGGATTTGGTCAAAAAAAATAAAAAAATTCACGGATTTGATCAAAAAAATAGTAAAAAAACAAAACAGAATGATGTCAAAATCAAATTTTTTTCAGCCTTTAATAGTCATTTGTACTTAGTGTAACGTCCATAAATGTAGGTAGAAAAAATGTTGATAAGATAGCGAAGGTCACAAAGCACTGCCCGGCGCCCCCAATCATGCTTGCCTCTCCATCAAGGGTGTTCGCGGGTTGTAAGCACCGGCCCTACGTGGGGACATCTTGGGAGTTGGTCCCACAAACCAGTGATTCGTCGTTTATTCGCTATGTTATTTTATGCGCCATGTAGGATATGTTCGATCATGGCTCTCCACAACCTCCTCTTGTTGCTGCTCTAAATAACATTTAACTCTTTACCTTTCCATTTGTCTTACTCTGCCACTCATTCACGCAAATTAACTCATTTACTACTTCCGAATGTCCTGTGCGTGTTAGATTCTCCACGCCTTCTTTCCACATTCTGCGTCCCAGACATTTCAGCCGTCTCTTTTTGATTCTATGTATTAGTTTCCTTGTAGTTTCTATTTTCCTTAAACTTCCCCATTGCCCACATGTTCCGTCCACGATTTTCTCGGCATTCGTCGGTAGAACCACATTTCTTTCGCTTCAAGTCTCTTCTTTATCTGTGAAGAGTGTCAAACATTGATCGTCATTGAGAGGATTAGATATTACATCACTGTTAAGCACACTTTTCTTAGTTTCTAAGGAGATTTTACTCTTTCTTACAACTTTTCTGGAAGCATCTACCGATATCCTTATACGTCTTCGGATTTCAACTGTCTCGTTCTGATTGTAAGTATAAGTTTCTTTGTAGTTCGTATATTTCCTTGAAACTCCCTCGTTGTCCATATGTTCTGTTCATTGTATTCTCCACATATGTCGGTAGGACCATATCTCTGCCTCTTCAATCTCCTCTTCATCTGTCCAAAAAGTCATTCATTAGATGCGATGTTTTATTTTTATCTGTTTTTAAATAATTAAAAAAAATAGTTTGGTATTTTGGGATCTTTAATGATTCTCTAGTTTTCAATTAAGTCGCCTCCAAGAACTTTTGTAATACAAATGTGGAAAAGTCGTTCGGCATTAACATAGAGAAAATGACGTTTAACCAGCATTGAGACGTTTGTCTTTCTCGACAAAAGAAATAGTCATTATTCGACAAGATAGTCGTTTTTCGATACAGAAGGATACTGAGAATTCCATGGACGTGGCATGTAAGCCAGAAGGAAGTCTTTAAGAAAATGACAACAGAAAGTTGTTACTCAGAATCAGGAAAAGAGAGCTAAAATTCTTAGCACATAGAATGGGGAAGGAGGGCTTGGAAAAGTTAACACTCACGAGGCATATTGAGGGAAGAGAGGTAGGGGAAAATAGTGAGCCACTTAGCTGACGTGTTTGTGCGAATGGATGGCGGAATGGGGAGGCAGCTTTAGAGAAAGGAGAAAAATTGCAATGAACCACAAAGGAAAGGAAGTTGTTGAGAGCCATGATCGTCTATGTCCCAAATGGACGTGGCATGAAGAAGAAGAAGAAAAGAAGAAGTCACTGTTAATGAGAAATGGTTTTATTATAAGAATAAAAAAAGGTATTGTATCGAGAACCTCTTGCCTTAATTTGAATGTTACGTTATCCCTCTTCACCATCTTTTTATATTTCTGAGATGAGGAATTGTAACTCTTTACACTATTTACCTGGTTCAAACTGTTGTCCTCATCTTCACTGTCATATTTACGACGTTTCGATCGTTGTATTCTCCGGCCTTCTTCAGGTGATATACGTTGGAATTTCAAACTAAACGCTTTATTTCGTCCACCGGAGTAGATTGTTCTAGTTCCACGTGACATGCCCCCTTTTTTTTGGATATTGCTGTTTCTTTTATTTCCCTTTAGTAACTCAACTCTCCGAGATTTTGTTCATCTCTGCTGTGGCCAGGTATTGAACTCACAACTCTTTCGGTCAAGTCACTGGATTACTTCAACCAACGCCTTTCTCCACTGGGCTTCGTTGTTGCTGCTGTTGAAAGTTGTCTCGTGATGTGGTTTCTGTCATCAGAAACAGTTCTTGTGATTGTGATTCTTTGGCGCCAGACCACAAGGTTCGAAGAAGGATGGTGCTCGCCAAGACCTACTGGTTTTATTACTTCGATGCCATTTTTACTTATTGGTCTGTGAAAAGCGGTTGTATACAGCTGACAGTCTAGATATTTCTAAACGATTTTTTCCACCATGAATAATATAAATTTTTTTTTTTTTTTTTTTTTTTTTTTAAGCGTATCACCCCGAGCAAGGCCGGTGGCCACTATCACGCAAGGGGTTACAGAAGGGTTGGAGGAAGAGCAGATAGGAGTGGTAAAGGAAGGGATGTGGAGAAAGAGAAGGACGGAGGGCCGATCGAGGTAGGGAGGTTACGGGAGATATAGAGCGAGAGCAGATAGGAATGAAAGATGTCAGGAAGTGGATAGATCAAGGCAACTGGAGATGACGATTGACGCTACACTTAAACCGTTGGAGATTGTATTTGTCAGGGAAACAGTAATAGGGAAGGGAGTTCCATAGGCGAGATGTGCGAGACATGAAGCTATTGGAGTAGAAAAGACGTCTACACCTAACAGTTTCAACGGTGAAGGGGTGGGAACGGGATGCCAGCCTCGTAGGACGCTTGAATTCACGAGGCTTAGGGACAAGCGAAAGCAACTCCTCAGAGCAATTACCGTGGAAGTACTTGTAGAAAAGGCAGAGTGATGCAACATTGCGTCTGTGAGAGAGCGACTGCAGACGAGATGACAGATCAGGGCCAATCACATTGCATATCCGTCTCTGGATCTTGTCAAGAACCCCGAGGCAACACGCAGGGGCCCCAGACCATAAATGGCAGCAATACTCCATGCAAGGTCGAATGGTAGACTTATAGACTTGGAGGATCGATTCAGGGGAGAAGAATTTCCTGGCTCGGCACAGTGAACCAACTTTTCTTGCGGTGGATGATGCAATTGACTCGATGTATTTGTTCCATCTCAGATCAGCGGACAGCGTGAGACCGAGCAGCCGCAGAGAGGAACTCTCGAGAAGTTGGTCCTCAGACATTCTGATGGGATGCAGGGATGGGTCCTTGTGGTGGTTAATGGAGAGCAATTTTGTTTTAGAGGCATTAAAGTTGACCATCCATTTCTCTCCCCAGTCCACAACCGATTGGAGGTCCTTTTCAATTTGAGCTGCCAGGTTAATTTTGTCCGCCTCAGTAGATTTGTGCTTGAGGCAGGAGTAAATAGTAGTGTCGTCAGCGTAGATACCGACTTGGGAGTCTATGGCGTCTGGAAGGTCATTTATAAATATGAGGAACAGAGTAGGGCCAAGGATGGAGCCTTGAGGAACACCAGCAGTAGTGGGATAGGAGTTCGAGAAGGATCCACTGAGAACAACCTTCAAATCCCGGTTTGATAGGAACGATTGAATTAGGTCAAACAATCGACCAGTGATACCATAACCCTGGAGCTTGCGAAGGAGGCCGGCATGCCAAACCCTATCGAATGCCTTGGAGATGTCAAGGGCCACGGCACGGGCTTCGCCGTTACTATGGATAGCTTGGTAGACAAATTCAGTGATGGCCGTAAGCACATCGGCAGTAGACCGGGCAAAGCGGAAACCATACTGCTTGTCTGAGAGCAGATCGTGGGATATCAGGTGAGTAGTCACTTCGGCGTTGATAATGGCCTCGAAGACTTTGCCGAAGATGGGAAGGAGACTGATAGGACGGTAATTAGAAGGGTTGGAGGGGTCGCCAGAGTTCTTAAAGACAGGAACAATGGTAGAGGACTTCCAGCAGTCAGGAAAACAGGAGTCCTTGAGGCAGCGGTTGTACAATTTAGAGAGGGCAGGTGCCAGTTCAGGTGCGCATTTCTACAGGACAATGGCTGGTATTCCGTCACCGCCGGTAGCCTTGTGGGGATCTAAGTTAGAAATAATGCCCAGTACCGACGACGGGGTTATGTGCAAGCCGTCCAGTAGGGCCTCAGTTCTGGGAGGGAAGTCGGGCAAGGGTACCCCAGAGGAGTCAAGCATAGAATTGGAAGAAAACTTTCGAGCGAAGCATTCGGCCTTGTCGGCAGAGGTGGTCAGGACCTCAAACTGATTGAACAGTGGAGGAAGGGAGGGTTTGTTACTATTCAGAACGCTCTTGCAGAGGCGCCAATAGTCCTTGGAGTCAAATTTGTGGGATGCAATACGTTCCTTCATCCGAGCTGCAAATAGTGCCTTGGCATTGTCGAGGGTACGCTTACACTCATTGCGTGCAGAGGTAAATAGACGTCTGTTGAAGTCGGACATGTCACTACGAAAACGGTGGAAGAAGTGGTTCCTATGGGCAATGGCGGCTGAGCAAGCAGCTGTGAACCAGGGGGAGGAGCGCGGTTTGACCTTGAATTTCCTGAAGGGGATGGAAGCTTCGATACCGGCTTTGATCCAGGAGGAGAACTCAGGAGCACACTCATGAGTGGGGAGCTTAAATACAGCATCCCAGGGGACATCGCGGAGGAAGTCCCGAAACGAGTCCCAGTCAGCCCGTTGGTAGCAGAATGTGGTTCTGGTGGTAGGAGGTTCTTTGCAGGGGGTGGGGCTGAAGGAGATACTAACAGACACGACAGCATGATCGGAGTTACCGATAGGACAGAGCTGCGTGGCACTACACGACTCAGGGATGGAGGTAAAACACAGGTCGAGGAGTGAGGGCTTACAGTCACGATTGTAGGAAAAACGCGTGGGGAAATCGATTATCTGGGTGAGGGATTGAGAGATTGAAAAGTTAAGAGTATGAACGCCAGCGAGGTCAGTGGTAGCGTTCTGTAGCCACTGGTTGTGATGGGCGTTGAAATCACCAAACACAAATATGTGAGCGGACGGATGGACAGAGAGGGCCTTATCAACGCTGTCAGAAATGACATCGAGTATCCCGCAGTCCTGAGAGGATGGAGAGCGGTAGAGGAAGAAAAGATAGCTTACAGCATTGAGAAGAGATAGGCGGAGACATAAGTAGGAATGATCCGGCGATTCGAGAGAGGTCTCTCTAGCCAGAGGGAGATGGTCCTTGACGTAGACACCCAGACCATGCATGTGGGTTAGAGAGTCTTTTCTGAGGAGTGGGAGGTATCCAGGGATCGAGAGATCGGAGGAAGGGATAGAGGAGTCAAGATTGGTCTCACACAGGGCGAGTATATCCGGGCACTTAGCTATGAGGAAAGACTCAACGCTGCAGAAGTTGGTTCTAATGCCGCGGATGTTAGAGAAGGAGATATTTAGAGGTTTGGGTGATTTTTGGAAGGCTGGTTTAGGTTTGTATTTCAGTTTTTTGTTATTCATGTTGGTAATTGGTTTTGGAAAGAGGGAGAAGGCCCGAGTTAAAGGAAGCCGACGGTTGATACCCATGACGCGAACAGAGAGGGGGATTGGCACAGCAAGATTCATAATGTGGCCTCAGGGTTGCCCACCGGAAATGACTGCAGGGACACCTATCCATGCGCGACATGGCACTACAGACACCCCGATATTATGCAACTGTTGATCAGAGCGGCCGCTCAAGACGCTACGCAAGAGTTAGGGCTCCTAACTACCAGTCGGAAACAGCAACCAGGTAACTGTCAACCGTGTACCCTCAGAATGAACAGGCAATGCCACAGACTGCGCGCATCATGGGAGGAACACAGCGATACCAGTACAGAGGCCAGTGAGCGAGAGAAAGAGATCCTGGAACCCCTTCCTAAACACGAAACAAGGTTTGGGCCTCTACTCGCGTTCAATAGAAGAGGGAGGAGTGTTGACCGGGCGGTAGGAAATAAGATAAAATAATGGCGAAATTGATTGATTTGCTTTTTTACGGCTTATCAACCTTTTGTAGGTTATTTAAAGCCAGAAAATACATTTGGATTTTATATATTTTTTTTTGTAAGATAATGATTTTACTGATACAAATCCTATTGTTTAACCCATATCTGGGGGAAGAAGAGGTGGATTCATACATCCCACAAGAAGCTATTTATTTGCACGTAAGTGAATATAACGAACTCAACTGAAATCGGAACTCAGCTCTCTGATTAACTTTTCCGAGCCGTTATCCATTACACCAACCCCTAGTATTCCTAAGCGGTCACCCATCTAGTTACTGACCAGGCTCGATGTTGCTTAATTTTGGTGATTGTACAGGAATTGGTGTTTCAACGAGAGATGGCCGTAAACCATAAATGGCGAAAATATTGTCACCTACAAAGAAGAAAGAAGAAATGCTTTGATCGTTGCCTTGGTAACAGCTATTAATATGATTTCACACGTTTCTTTTTTAATTACTTTGATGTCTGTGCCAGATGTAATGGTAATCCTATTTCTGCAAATTTGAACATTCATTGCCGACAGAAGTGTCGCCGAAAGCTCGTCCTTATCTTTGAAATGAACTTTTCTCTTTACTTCAATACATGACCTCATCCCCACGATAGACAAAGAATCGAGTGGATAGTTGTAGTAATTAAAACCTACGACGCCTATCGGTGTGCTCCGATTACATCAGCTGGTTTGTTCAACCAGTTTAAGAGGCTGACAGCCTGCAGGCGCCGACGGCTGAGCTGAGGAACTGTTGCAGCAATGCCTTTTCCTCTTGTACCACGCTGTGTAATTGAAGCCTTTAATGAGAATCGGATGCTGCAGAATTCAGTCCAAGGAAGTAGCAAAGTTTTAACTTGTAGCCACACAGGGCGTCGAGATAGAAATTTGATAAATAGGCTAACATTATCTACAATCCTGGAAGTTTCGAGATCAAATTTATAATGACTAAAAAATAAAAAATAAAAATAATTCATTTCTCTTTTATTGTTGATATTCAGAAAAAAAAGACTATAAATTTGGAGACAAAAAAGAAAAAAAGAAAAGTTAATTTTTTAAATTCTAAAAGTCAGATAATTATGTTTTTATCGAACTTTTTTGAAATTATTCTGTAATAAATAGAATTGTTTCTAAGATGAAAAAGCATAATTTTTTAAATTGATTTATTGCCTATTTTGTAGAAACATTTTTACGTCTTATTTACATTGTTCGAACTGTTGTCCTCATCTCTATTGCCATTTTCACGACGTTTCGGTCGTTGTACACCCCGGCCTTCTTCATGTGATTGGAATTTTGAACTGAACCCTTTATTTCGTCCACGGGGGTAGTTTGTTCTAATTCCACGTGCCATGGCTCTTCCGGATGTCTTAGTTATCTCCTTTTAGCTTAACTCTCCAAGTTTATGCTCACCACTGCCGTAGCCAGGTACTGAACTCACATCTCTTAAGGGAAAATATATAAAAGATAAAGAGATAAAAGCGTTGACAACAAAGATGGGGACTACAGTCTGAACAACGTAAACAATTGCAATACCCCATCTCAGAAATATAGATAGATTTTTACGTCTGTCATTGAATGAAGATATACATGCACACTGGCAAACGTACATAGACTCACAATTTGAATGAAATTGAAATTTGCGTCGCTAGAACTAATTTCCCCTTTCTGTTTGGCAACAACCTCTGGATAACAGGCAAAGAGTAGAAGCCAGCCCTTTGAAGTCAATTGATATGAGTACTTCTGCGTTGAAAGTGAATATATGTTCTTTTAAATGTAGTACAGGGTGGTCCGAAAGTCTTATCACCCTACATAACATAATTTTCTGTTTCAGATGACTGAAACAAAAATGATGGTGTTCATACAGACGTGTGTGACAGTGTCAATGAAAGTGAATAAACTGAATCCAGTACATGTGCTTTCTATTACCGTATTACTTGTTCTTCTATTGTTCTTGTTACTTTTTGGTAGAGAGTTAAAAGATTTTTGGACCACCCTGTAGTTTAAATAAATGGCCAAACTATTTAGATTTGAAAATTGATCATCTTGCCGTGAGGGAAGTGACAGGTACCGAAGTAGGGTAGATAAGAGATGCCCGAAAGGTAAGTTACTAATGTTTACTGATCTAACATGTTTATCGCTATACAAATAAAACATTGTGCATATATTACCAGCACTATTAGGATATTTTTATACGTTGGCGCTATGCAGTTACCCTGTTGCTGCACAAGTACATACCCTTAAATGCGTGATAAAAGAAGAATATTTTAATAATGTATGTGTGTGTGGGGGGGGGCGTTATATGCAGTAAACCGGGTTGTTTAGAAAAGTGGGGTGGGAAAATCCTTTGGTGTCAAAAAGTGCGAAATGGATCTTTTCTATTAATTCAACCCAAATTAAAAAGAATTTATATTTACTAAAATTCACACCAAATTCTCCCATTGCACACCGGTTGGATTGACCTTTGCGATCACCCCAAATGTGAGTGACTCGGGTGCGTTATTTCTAAGTATCGGGTATACATACGCGCTCACAAGCCAAAAACAATTGTAAAACAGAAATTGTAAAAAAAAATTCCTTGTAAGTACCTCGGATAATATCCGCACTTACGAAATCTGAATAACTCCTTGATTTTTGGTAATTTTTTTCATTCTGGGAGTTGGGGGTTGTTGAGAGGCAAGCTAAAAAATTTTCATTTAAAATTTCAAAAGAGTGCAAAAATTTATTAAAAAAACAAACTTTGGTTTAAAATTTATAATTTCCAGAGGTGAAATAACATTTGCGAAAAGCAACTTTAGATTATTTGGGGTGAATTAATAGAAAAGATCCGTGCGAAACTAATAAACTTGATGGCCTTGATAAGATACGGAGGGTCGGAACCCCCCACCCCAAAAAATAAATAATAATAAAATAAAATAAATGTCGACCCCTTCAATAGAAGTAAATACTTTTCTCAGGCGTCAAGCGACGAGAGCCACGCTTGTGAATGTGCAACAACAGCGTCATCTGTGCATTTATTGCCAGCACTATTAGAATAATTTTACACGTACTTACTACACAGTTGCCGTCTCGTTGCACAAGCACATACTTAGGTGCATAATAAAAACACTTAATTATTGGTGAGGCGGACATTTTCTTAATATACAATAAAACGAGACTGTTCATAAAAGTGGTATCGGAAAACCATTTAGTGTCAAAAAGTACGAAAGTATTAAACCGAATGGTCTTGATAAGTTTGTGGAGGGTCAGCAAAAAAAAAAAAAAAAAAAATGTCGTCCCCTTCAACAGAAGTAAATATCCTTATATGGTGTGTTATGAATATGGATTATTTCCCCTTTGATAATCCAAGCTATAAAAGCTGTACATTTCCGCTTGTTAAGTAGACGAGTAGTAAGATTCTTAATTGAATAAATTGTAATGAAAACAGGACAAGAGATTCAGTCTAGTAATCTTTTATTCAATTAAGAATCTTACTACTCGTCTACTTGACAAGCGGAAATGTACAGCTTTTATAGCTTGGATTATCAAAGGGGAGATAATCCATATTCACAACATGGTGCAAAGCGACTATATCCACCCTTGCAACAACAACGTCATTTGTGTGGAAACGCTTGCCAGATATATACTGATTGAGGATCCTAAATATATGATAATCTCATAAAACCAGGTTCGGGCTCTACGGAAGATATGTTAATATATTGCAACGACTTTTAGTCGTATGTGGGAAGGAAGGCATTAGTTTGGGTCAGGAAAACATCCTTACGCATTTTCCTTGCGTTTCTCCAGTGGTTCATAATATCTGATGATCATAACTTTTTGGACTCCTGGTATAAATTCTACGGGCATTATAGCTCAAAACAGAGTTGTCATTAATTTCTTAGATAACTGCTGAACTTTGAATGTTTTCGATAAGGACGAATGTCGCTGATGATGGATGTTTCCAAGTCATGAAATCAATCTTTATCTCCGTAGTAACGTGATCAGACTAGATCTCATCACCCTTGACCAGAAAGTGACCATCAGCTCCATTATCTTCTCCTTTGTGCTGTGTCTCATCAGGACGTGGGCGATCATGGCTCGCCACAACATCCTACTTTTGTAGCTCTAAGTAACGTTTCTTTTTTTTTTTTTTTCCATAATTCCCTCCCCGGTTCCGCCATCCATTCATACAAACTCATTAGACCTTGGACGTCTACATGTCCTGTGAGTATCAAGTTTTCAAAGTCCACCTTCTTCATTATGTTTCCCAGAAATTTCCGCTATCTCTTTCTGAATCTGAGTAGAGGCGTACTTTTCGTTTCCATTTTCCGTGTTGCTTGCGCGTTCCGTTAATGGTATTTTCAGTATCTTTCTGGAGAACCGCATCTCTGTTGCTTCGAGTCTCTTCTTCTGTGGAGAAATTGTCTCGTATAAACTGTCATATAGGAAGATTGATATTACGTAGCAGTTCAACACTCTTTTCTTTGTTTCTAATGATTTTTTCCTGTTTCTTAATACTTTGTTTAACTTTTGGAAAACATCTTTTGCTATCCCAATGCGCCTTCGGATCCGTGTCGCACTTTTTCTCCTCTTTTCAAACACTTCACAGATATTTAAACTTCTCTACTTGTTTTCTGTTGACAACTACAAATCGTAGTTCGCATCTTGGGCTTTTTGTCTTGCTGACAATTATAGGCACTGTATTCTTACAATAGATGGTTAGTCCTTTCTTCTCGCTTTCCTTTACTATCTTGTCGAGCAGGTCCTGTAGTTTTCCTTCCCTGTCTGCCACCAACACAGAGTTATTTGCGTATCTTATTTTGTTTTGATTGCGTTTCACCATTATATCGTTTCAGAAACTGTAAAGAAATGCCTATACATCACTCAATTGACTTGGATTACAAGGGACTTAGGGAATTCAACCTTGTAACTCTAAATGTCTGTTACGATCTATCTATCTATCTATCTATCTATCTATCTATCTATCTATCTATCTATCTATCTATCTATCGCTGTCCGTTATAATCTATCTATCTATCTATCTATCTATCTATCTATCTATCTATCTATCTATCTATCTGAAATAACAGAATAATATTCTATCAATGATATTAGATCGTAACAGACATTATATATATAATGTTTGTTACGACCTATCTATCTATCTATCTATCTATCTATCTATCTATCTATCTACCTACCTACCTATCTTTCTATGTCTTCGAATTAACAGAATAATATTCTATCAACAATATTAGATCGTAACAGACATTACACACAGACACACAGACACACACACACACACACACACACACATATATATAATGTCTGTTACGATCTATCTATCTATCTATCTATCTATCTATCTATCTGTCTAAACTTCTTTACAAACACCTATCCATTCACGCCATAGAAAATATGATCGATACACAAAACATCTTAAATTCCCAGTTTTATATTTCTTCATAATGTTTATTTTTATGTGGGAATATCTTTCAAGTTTGAGTCACTGTCCCAAATAAAAACGTCTTAAGTCTCTCCGGGCGTACTTATTTCAATGGTGGCCACTTGAGTGCCGTTTTGATCAAACAATTAATTAAAATACGCATTGAATAAACACGAGACATTACGCAATCACGGGATTTCCAATGAGTTTGTTTCTATCTGTCACAATCATTTCGTCAGAGGGGAAATTTATGTCTGCTTGTTTGTTTCAAAGCCGTTTTTATTTGAGATCTATGACAAAGTATGCAATTTAATGACCTGCATATATTTTTCGGTTTATTTTTGAATGGATTTTGGAAATTTACGATATTTATTACAGAAAGAACTGTTGCTATTTTTACCTGGTCGGTAATGGGCTGGTGTTTTGTTAAACTGATATTTGGGCGTTGCCTTGACATAAGATTACTCACTTAGCTTAGTCCTTGCACTGATCCGCATTGATGAGGCTGTCAGTCGGAATATTCTAGGCTCGGTTACTGGCTGCGACTGGCGCTATATTTACTCAGAATAGATTGCGGCTGATAGACACATCTATCCGAGCAGATAAGCTAAAAGCCGGTCCGATTTTATGCGGATGTAGATAAACGCCAGCTAAATTTATAATGAGTCGTAATGTTGATTTGATGGATAAAGATACAGTTAAATGCGTAGCATGTGATTCCCATTAGGAAACAGCAGAGATCTGAAATTTCCGTACAATCACCAAAGTAAAGCAACGTCGAGCCTGGTCCTTACCTAGATGGGTTTGCCGCTTGGGATGTGCGGGTGGTCTAATAGATAATAGCTAGGAATTGTTAATCGGAGAGCCGAGTTTCAAATCCAGTTGGATTCGTTATATTCACTTACGCGCAAACATCCCTGGGAAAGGTATAAATTTACCTCTTTCCCCTAGCTATGGGTTAATTAGCAAAACTTGTATCATCAAAATCATTATTATTTAAAAAAATGTGTACAAAATATTTAGATTCCGGCATTAAAATAACCCATAGAGACGGATATGTAGATATTTGAATCGAATTTAAATTCCACTAACAAGATTTGACCTAAGAAGAGTTTATCTGTGGTGACCCCAGAATGTACTGCGTTCATCCTAAGAGATACCAAAAATACGTACTGGATTCGATATCAGCTCAGAAACGAAAAATCCGAGAGCTGACCTAGAAAATGTGTCTAAAGTACACTAATTTCTAAATCTTCCACTGTAAATTTACGTCAAGGCTCATACAGTATATCGCCTTTATTTTATTTTATTTTTTAAACTGCTATTACAATGAGGGATATTTATAAATCACAGCAAAAAAAGAAGGTTATAGAAAGCAGAATGAGGTCAGCTAGATTGTGTTTGAAGCTCCCAGTGTGGTGTGAACTCGTAACTTTGGTCTTCTATGTATGTTCACTAAACATGGGGACAAGGCAGTAGTTGACAAAGATGTTTACTAAGTTAAGATTATTCCTGGAAGGATGCTGCAGTAATGGTGCTTCTAGTTAGGTTTGAACCCACGTCACTCACGAACTTGTTTGCGAGACAAACTTACTAACCACTTCGGTATCTGTCTGCCTTATTTATTCCCTAAGCTTAGCTTAATTTTGCCCCAATGTCACAAGTATCGCTTATTCATGGCTACCAACGCTTTGTGAAAACGCGACTCTCGGAAACCAACAAAGAAACAATATATACCAATTGACACACAACCCTATTAATCAAAGAAATTACCATGATATAGTAATTAACATTACACGTTTTATCCGGACAAGTGAACTCGTTCTTGGCGTGGTTGATATTGTCAACAAATTTCGCATAATTCATTATTTGACTTGAAAAACAAAAGGAAGGAAGAAAACAAAAAGAATAAAAATGTTTTTTTTCTCTTTTCTCATAGACTGTACACCTGGTGAAGTTGAAGTGTGTGGAAAATATATGCGAAGAAAACGGTTAAACTGTCTATGAAAAATTGCAAAGAAATAAGAGTAAAATATTAATAATTAACATCATCATTCAAGCTTAAAAAACGACCCACTTCCACTACTCCCGCCCATGAACAGAGATGCAGAGTGTGTTGGCCTCTAGGGAACGTGCTCGACTGGTTAGGTACATCAACTGACAAGCAAATCTGTGTTAATGAACTGGATATTGACTGTACCGAATGTGATCAATACTGTCTCCTGGGAGTCGATAGGCCGATAAATATTGTTGTATAGAGATAACCTGTTATTGCCGACACTGGAGTTTGAACACAGATCACCAGTGAGCAAACGCGGGTGATTTCATTTCTAATAAGTAGACCACGTGATCGTAAAGGAAAGGTATATATGGGAATTAGCGTGGCGTCTAAATGATCGCGATTCTCTATACTATCCTCTATACTATTTCTCTATACTGATCACTCTACGGATTACTATTCGGCGGTTACTATTCGAACAAGTATTACTAGTGCGACTTTCATTCGAAGAAGTTACTACTAGTATATGCGATTCCAAAGTCTAGACTACAACGAGAATTACGAACGTGATAACGAACGAAGGCGTCTGACATCACAAAAAATATTTTGGGGTCGATAAATGCCAGGAGATTGATTTGGGAACAAAAACTGATATTCCTATAATTCAAGAAACAAAAGTACATAAAATAATACAATATATATATATATATATATATATATATATATATATATATAAACATTTTTATGTTTAACATTATTTTTATAGATACAAGTATTTACGTAAATGCTCTGTTTATAATACACAGTATTAAATAACATTTACCGGCCTGAATGTCCGAGAAATTTTCATAGAAAATATTCGTCCTCAGACAGGAGTCATATAGCCTGACATGCCTTAACCGTTTCGGCCACTAAGGATCGTTCGGTTGGCAAGGTCGAATTTACTGCTTATAAACTTCAATCTTCCATGAATCTTTCACGTACATTCATAACTGCTCATGGCGTATCAAATGTAAACAAATGACGTCACACATTATGAAATGGACAAAGTCCGACAATTATTTAAAGACTATAAAAAGAATGTTAAACATAAAAATGTCAGTCTATATGACGGTTCCGTATAGGATACAGGTTCGAATCCTGTCTGAGGACGAATATTTTCTATGAAAATTTCTCGGACATTCAGGCCGGTAAATGTTATTTAATACTGTGTATTATAAACAGAGCATTTACGTAAATACTTGTATCTATAAAAAGAATGTTAAACATAAAAATGTCTTTAAATAATTGTCGGACTTTGTCCATTTCATAATATATATATATATATATATATATATATATATATATATATATATATATATATATATATATATATACACCATGCTGTAATGTAGATTCCCTGTGCCTTTCCTATAAATACTTTCATGGTAATTGTTCTGATGAACCTTCCTCTATATTGTTATTTTTATCCCCCACAGACAAATTGTACATATAGGAAGTACTTAGAACTACATAGAGACTTTGATGTATTATGGTGGCTGTAGTAAAAATGATAAGTAAGAATGCGTTGTTTTGGTGTAAGGAATACTGTATTACGTTTAGTTTTAGTAATCGTGGCGAGCTAAGTTTAATTATAAGACAGAATAAGACTAGACTTCCCCTATCCTCCGTTTTGGTTTTGTGCCATATTTTTGTATTATATATGTTTAAAAAAAACGAATTACTTTCTTCTATGGTACCTAGAATTTATCAATTTAAGCGCTGTACTAAATTGGCGTTGAGCTTTCATTATTTTACAGTTGAAATAGTTAAATGTAACCGTAAGTTCAATGCTAACAGTTTCTTTTGCTGCACTTTTTGTTTGTGGAACTCTCTTCCGGCTTCTTGCTTTCCAGTCAAATTTGATGTTCAAAAATTTAAATACAATGTCAATCGTTATCTTCTTACTTCTTGTTCTTTTATTGTCCTATCTCCTTAATAGATTTTTTAATCATATTCTCTAACACCCAGTGATCCCCAAAACAAAACGAACATTTTAACACCTCCCAAGTAACGCCTCTCAATTAAGATCAGAAAATTATTATTATTATCATTATTCGGAGTTTTTGTTAGTGACTTTATTGTCTCGATTGGGGTGAAATGATTTTTAAAAAAGAACAAAGAAAAAAAAACATTACTCTTTTATATAAAACTCATTCACTCGCCGCCGTTTCTCTGACAGCGAAATGATAAAATGTGACAGGCACTTTTTAATTGATTTCTGGTGTGTACTCATTTCTTTCCGGGTCCCGACCAGAGACCTAAGGTCAGAAATGGCATCATGACATTTTCCACTGCTCAATTTAAAAAAAAACAACAAAAAAACACACACACACACACATATATATTTACATAGATAAAGCCATTCGTAAGGTGTGGGCTGTACTCGTGAGAACAATTATTATTATTATTATTATTATTATTATTATTATTATTATTATTATTCGAATAAACATATCTAGTACAGGCAGAGAAACAGAAATTAAATTAAATTAACAACAACAATTAAAAAGAATCTTATCAAGAAACAGTAATGAAGGAAAAGGAGAAATGAATCTCTACCCTTAAATAAAAAAAAAATATTGATATGTTTTTATACATACCTGGGGATTGGGGAGGGATTGAGTATTGTATGAAAGTATCGATAGTCTAAACAAATTGGGGAACTCAACTGCAGCTCATCTCAATTCCCAAAAACAAAACGGACATTTAACACCTCCCAATTAACGCCTCTCAATTCAGATCAGAAAATTATTATTATTATCATTATTCGGAGTTTATCTTTGTTCACTGATGGAACCGAACCCCTGGAACTATCATGAGGGTGTGATGGATTCATTTGATGGATAGAGTTCTCTTTAATATGTGAGCATTTCCGGGGACGACGATATTCTGGACTTATTGTATCTTGTCAATCTTCGGTAACATCAAGATAATCTTGATGTAGCCGGGGATTTCATCAGTGTATATTTCCATCCCTTCCTTGATCAGACCGACTGTCCCTATTACCACTGGAATTCTTGTCTTTATTCTGTAGATTCTCTTAAATTCTGTTTCTAGATCTTTATACTTGGAGATTATTTCAGCATTTTTCAGGGAGATGATTCTTTCGATAGGGAAGACAAGTCCTTTCCTATTTGTTCTTCATTATTATTATTATTATTATTATTATTATTATTATTATTATTATTATTATTATTATGTGATATACTCTCCGACTATTAGATGTTTCAGCCGGCAGATGATCACACTTTAGCTCCTACTCCCAACTTAGAGACACAACACTTTCCACAGCATATGAGCTGTTCCAAGCAGTGATGTCATCTGCGCACTCCCAATGAGGTCAGGTATTCCCAAGACATCCTACGTAGCAGAAAAATTCCTGCAAATTGTCCAGAGTATACCAACCACAAACGGAACAAATTGAACAACAACTTGGCATAATTATATGAATTGCCCTCTCATGTCTGAGTACTTCCGTATTTTTGCCTGCTCCGACTTCATGATGTTTTTATCCCAAATAACCGTAATGTCTATCAGGATCCATTCATGGCTGCTCTTGTGCACACGTGTGATATCAGGGCGATTGATCTCCAAGCGCTTGTCAGTCAAGATTGCCGTATCCCACATGTGCCTCACTTGCTCGTTCTCGACTACTGGCTGTGGTGAATTCTCGTACCACTTCTCTGCACAATCCAGGCTCTGCTTCGTACATTGTTCTCAATCTATTCTGGGGGCTGCTTTGTCATGGCGTCGCTTGTATTCTTTTTTGCCAGTTGGGTGCAGCTACTGACAATGTGTTGTACACTTTCACTAGCTTTTCTGAACAGCCTGCGCAGGGATAAATCAGGACGAGCAAAACATGTAATTGCAATACCAATGGAGCATTGTATTGTTGTACAAAACCATGGAAAAAGATCTTGTAGATATTGGGTTGCGATTTGGAAATAGAGCAATAACAAAAAGCTTGCCTGCTCGACTCAGCAAGGATACTTAGGAAAGTATTTGATACAGTCTGTCGGTGAACAGACAGTGCGTTTTGGTCTGCTGTACCCAATAAGCCAGATTTATTTAGCGTTCGCAAAGTGTATATCATATAGAGTTGGTACCTTTTAATTACTGTTGTATCCCGGTCCATCCTAACAAGGAGTGGTAGCACCTGTTAGGATCGCAGCTAAGGGAAAATAGTGAACCTCGAACCAAAAACAAAACACTATGAAAGTATAAAATACTTTTTTATAATAAAACACCCAGAATTACATTTTTATAAAAAATTACCAATATTACATATTTATAGTAACAGCACACACACACACACACACACACACACACACACACATATATATATATATATATATATACATATATATAGTAAAATGAGGAGAAATACATTTTATAGTAGAATTACCAACAATACATGTTATAGTAAAATGACCAACAATACATTTTATCTGTAGTTGAAGTCATAAAATTGTGTTCAAATTATTTAGATTTCGGCTTTAAATAACCAAAGGAGGTTGATATGCCACTAAACAAAATCAACCAACTAACATAGGAATTCGATCTTGCTAACCAGGCGCTTCCTCTGTAGCTAAATGGTACAGCACTTCAGGATATATGACGGTTCCGTGTAGGATACAGATTCGATTCATGTCGGATGACACATATTTTCTATGAAATTTCCCGTATATTCAGGCTGGTAAATGTTTTTAATACTGTTTATTATAAATAGAACATTTACTTAAATATTTGTATCTATAAAATTAACGTGTAAACAGAATATATATATATATATATATATATATATATATATATATATATATATATATATATATATATATATGAAACACAGACGTGACTATAACAAGTTACTGCGTAGTTGAATTGCCGGTTAAAATTTATCTTCTTTCTACTTTAAAGTGTTGTCGAATTTCGCTCACGACTGCCACCGTTGGTTTTCTGAGCTGGTCAGGCTCGATGTCTTTTTCTCCTAGTTTTCTTTCTTTCTTTCTTGTTTCGGTTCTCTCCGTCTCTTTTTTCACTTTTCGTTCGTATCGAGATGACAAATACAACTGCGCAGAAGAGAGAGAGAGAGAGAGAGAGAGAGAGAGAGGAAATACATTAACGAAATTTGACGAAAATCAATCTTCACTAAACGTGATTATGATGTTTCATTTTTTTTTATAGTGATGGTTACCCTCTACAAGGCCCAAGAGCCACTTGAGATGGAGGTTTAAAGAATAAGAGGCACAGTTTTAGGAGATATGCGTGGAGTATAGCGGTTTAGACCTAGACTTGAATAAGCCAAGATTGTAGTGATCGGGGCAACAACCTCCTGGTCGTCGGTTACACAAAGTAGCGGTTTGGGGAAAGTAGCTACTTGAGTGGAACTTATATCTCATAGCAGTAGGAATCACGTACTTACTGAAACGGTAGAAGAAACCGGTCATTTTTCCAGCATCTTTATTGATGGATCGTATGTAGTTGTGGTGGTATATTCCATTTGAAGTCTGGGTTTAGTTTAAGCCCCAATAGACTCTCATGTTTTTTAAATAACAACTTTGTGTTCAATTTATAACTAACCAACTATTTATTTTTAATTCTTCGTTTCTTAGTCATTTTTTTTTGTTCCTTGGCCTTTTTTTTCTTTCAAATTTCTTCATATTTGTTCTGATGGGAAATATGATATACAGCTCGATATATCAGACATTTTTAATACCATCATAATTCCTTTTCTTTATTTTTCTTTAATTGTCATAATTTCAACAAACGCCGGCTGTCATTTTACTTTAAAAAGAAACGCTCATTACCTATTAAGTAGAATTGCTTATCTATTGCTTACAGGTATTATTAGTAGTACAGTATCATTATATATATATATATATATATATATATATATATATATATATATATATATATGTGTGTGTGTGTGTGTGTGTGTGTGTGTGTGTGTGTGTGTGTATTTAGGCAGCATATCTTCATTCAATCATGTTTGGTTGAATAACCTAGATATATTATGTCTATTTTTATTTTAATCCTCTTAAATTCACGGATCGTTTCTTAATATTGTTATTAAACTGATTAAGAAAGAGACCGTAGTTTTGGTTATTTCTTTTATTTTCTTAAGTACTTTCAGTCTCATCCAAGATTATCTTCACGAGTGAAACAAACTCTCATTAATAATGACTTTCCTAATTACATTGTTGGTGAAAAATTAGACGAGATATTAGAAATAATAATAAATCAAAAAGTAATATAATGCTTCCTCAAATAACCCTAAACATATTAAACTACTATAGCGCAATCAAATACGCTCTAATTACATACAAGATGAAAAAATTCTAAAGGCTCATAAGTACTAATATATCCTCCACTGAGCCCAATAAAAAATAAAATTAATTATATATTATACTAAATTTAATACAACCAACTTAATCATCCGCAATAACTCTTCTCCGTCAACTAATGTTTTGCAAAAGATCAATATTGTATATCAATTTAAATGTCCTTTGGGAGATTGTACCTAGTAAGTAAATGTCCTTTAGGAGATTTTACCTAGTAAGTAAGTAAAAAAAGTAAGTAAATATGTTGGTTTCACGACGACAACATTATCAAGATGGCTTACATAACACACGTGCGATTCAAGTTTTATTGTAATGTCGTTGGTGAGATCCACTGTCTGCAATCACGTTTTAGAGAAATATTCAAATACAATACAAGTATACTCCACCATGAAAATAAAAAATAAAAAATTCAATTTATTCAAGCGCTCTTTATAAAATACGCAGCCAACACTAAATAAGATTAATTATGAGTATAGCAATAATGTTTTAAACTGCCTATAAAAGCAATGTTTTGGGATACTCAAATTATAAAAAGATTTTTTTAAAATTGTAGGTTGAGTATTTTAAAACATTAATAATAAAAGTATAAATGAAGTTACCTTCCATACTTATTCTTAACAGTTAATTAAGAACGATCCAATTCATCAGGCCTACAGATTCAAAAAGAAAACAGAAAACAACTCCGGGAAAAATTGGTGAGACTATGTGTGAGAGTGTGGGGGACCTGTGATCTATATAGAGGGGTAACAGACGAGAGAGGCAGGGAGGTAATATTGTCTATATATATATATATATATATATATATATATATATATATATATATATATATATATATATATATATTATAAATTAATAGATTTAAAATATGGTTTTACCACTACACAGTGATAACCATGTTTCAGAAATGTATATATATATATATTGAGAATCGGGAAAATCAGGATTAGTACTGCTGTCATATATGGACAGGAACTATCCAATTTTCACTTTCCTGTCGCGATAGAGTTCAAAAGCGTCTTGTGTGTAATGAATTATTTTCCACCCTACAACACCATTCCCACAGACGAAACGTTGCAAGCCTCTCGATTCGCTATCGCTATTTCCATGGAAAGTGTTCAGATGAACTACATTCCTTAATTTCACCAGTTCTAATCTTCATATCTAAGACCCCCACTATGCCACGCACATTGTAGCTAACCACCCTCATAACATTCGTATTGCTTTGGTAAGATGAAACTTCCAATTGAATAGCTTCTTCCCACGAACTGCTACTTACCCACTCCCAAGTGGTTGTTTCTCCGATCACTACAGTTTTAACATGTTCAAGTACCAGGGTTAACCGTTATCTTCCCCACTTGTTCCAATAAACTGTGCCACATACTCTATAACGCTCTACCTCGAGTGGCTCTTGTACAGAGTTAACATTACTGTAAATAAAAAAGTATCGCAGACAGTAGGGAGATAAGTATGTACATAGGTAAAAAGCGCGCGCGAGAGAGAGAGAGAGAGAGAGAGAAAGAGAGAGAGAGAGTGAGAGCATGGGGCCAAAACATCTTGTTCGTACCAGTTCAAAAATGTAAGATCAATGTCAGAGTACATGATAAAAAACTTTAAATTTCCAAAACTTTGTGATAATAACAACAAAGATAGCGATATCTGTCCATGAGATGAGGTATTTTAATCATTCACACTATTTACATTGTTTGGACCGTTGTCCTCATCTTTGTTGTCACATTCACGACGTTTCGATCGTTGTACGCTACGGCCTTCTCCGGGCGATTGGAATTTCGAACCGAACCGTTTATTTCGTCCACCAGGGTAGATTGTTCATGGCCCATTGGATAATGTCGTTGGTGAGATCCACTGACTTGACCCAAAGTGTTCTGAGTTCAATTCCTGTCTATAGCAGGGGCGAACGAAAACTTGGAGAGTTGAGTCATAAGATAAATAACTGATACTGTGATATCCAAAAGAGGCATGACACGTGGAACGAGAATAATCTACCCTGATGTACGAAATAAAAGGTTCGGTTCGAAATTCCAATCACCTGAAGATTGCAACGGTCGAAACGTCGTGAATGTGACAACAAAGATGAGGACAACGAAACGAACAATGTAAATAGTGTGAATAAAGATAGGGATTTTAGTTCAAATGTAAATAAAATAAGTAATGATAACTCTTTATAATAGAAATTCAAAGCTTTTCTTACTCTTTTTTACTTTACACTTTTATCTATTCTACCGTTAAATCTCTTTGATGTAGCATGAAGTGTATATTATATAAATAGATAAATGAAATCACGCATATCGAACTGGAAAAAAAACATAAACTCTGCCAAGACATTAATAACCAACTGTGTCTTTCATTAATTTTTCCACACGGCAAGGTCATAGAAAGCAATAAGAAACTGCGCACGGTCGGGAAAATATTATGAGAGTTGAATAATGACGTGATAAAGCTTATGAATAAAATATTTTTTTCCAGAAACTGCTAGAAAGTTTTTCATGTTTATTACATGAGCTAAAAGAATAGTTTAACAAATTGTTTTCAAAACTTAGTTAAACAAATCCTTATTAGGTTTAATTCTACAGGTTTTGCATTTCGAATGTAAAATAAAATGTTCTTTGGTAAATGTTATGGTCCAGTTTCCTTGTACCACGGTGATGGTCCAAGGTAGAACCAATGAAGAATAACTTGAACACAGGTATGGAATAACACAGATATATTACAAACAGAATATGTACAAAAGAAGTAGAAGTGTTAGTAATAACAATCAGGTTAGGCTAGAGAGAACTATGTTGTCTAGAAGTATCACTATTCCAATGTCTTACAGTAATCGTCTGACGCGACTCTGTCTCTGACTGACTGACACTCACTCTGTCATTGTGTCTGACTCACACTACTGCTTCCTCTTGAGACGCAGTATTTATGGTGTACGAGATAGTCTACTACTTTTATGGATAAGTCTCCATCAGATCCCCCTTCCGAAGCTTTTGCGTAGCAGGAGTTTTTATGTCTTTTTTTCTTTGGATCTGTTTCCAAAGGTTCTGTAAATTTTCTTTTTCGAGGCGATTTTCTTGGTTCTGGCATTGTTTGCGGTCTTTTTATATCAAACGTATCGAAAATCGTGTCCATTACCTCTTCTTGAGGTGGACCGTTAGCGTCCTGTAACAGTCTTTTCCTTATTTGGTTTACGTGTCTCCTGTGTGAAAATTTTTGTCCCTGAACTATGTAAACCATCTTGCCAATTCTTTTCTCAATTGTGCCTTGATCCCAGTAAGATGTGTTATTTTTGTAGGCTTTAAAAACATTTTCTCTTGGGAGAAATTTTCTTTTTGGTGCATAGGACTGTGTTACTTGTTTTGTTTTACTTGGTAGCAATTTATCAAATGCAGATCTGATCTTTCTGGCAAGCATCACTTCTGCTGGTGATAGTGTTGATGGTGTAGCATTATTTGGCGTAATTCGATATACCTGAAATTGCTGTAATGCTTTCTCCGTAGGCACATCGTAGGCTTTTCGTAGCGCTCTTTTGAGTGTATCAACGAATCTCTCCGCCTGCCCATTTGATCTTGGGTAATAAGGCGGGGATTTTATATGTTTTACTTGATAAATTTCGCCAAACTCTTGGAAATCTGCTGACGTGAATTGCGTTCCATTATCTGTGACTAGGCAATCCACTACACCAAACCGAGTGAATAGCTCGTGGAGGCAATTTATGGTCGTTTCTGAAGTAGGATTTTTGCAACGAAACACCGGCCATTTACAATTGCTATCCACTACGATTAAGTAGTAGAAGCCGTCAATTGGTCCTGCATAATCTGCGTGTATTCTTGACCACGGACGATCAGCCTCTGGCCATGGCTTATATATGATTGGCGGTGCTTTGGTTGCTTAATTACAACCCTTGCACATTTCCACCATCTGAGTAATATCCTGGTCCATATTCTTCCAATATACATAGCTTCGCATTAGCGACTTCATTCTATTTTTACCAGGATGTCCCCTGTGGAAATCCTTTAAGATTCGCTTTTGTAATGTTTTGGGAATTACAACCCTTTCGTTGTAAAGTAACACATTGTCGCATAGAGAAAAGCTGTCCGATATTTGCTCATTTTTTCTGCTATTTTATATTTTTTTCATTAATAAATTCGTCGTTTTTGGCTTCATTTGTATGTCTTCCAGTGTGAATGGGAGGTTTCTGTACAACATAGTACTGTTCTGATATCTTCTTCGTTTCTTAAGGCTGCGATTACCGTATCTTCCAATGGCTCTGTCTTTGTTGGTATAAGTCTCGACAGACCATCCACATGCCCGATCTTTTTCGTTGGTAAATATTCCAATCTGAAATTATAGTTCAGAAGAATTGTTCCCCATCTAAGTAACCTATTTGCAGTGTAAACCGATAGACCTTTTTTCGAACCAAAAATTGTTAGTAACGGTTTGTGATCTGTCTGAAGAGTAAAATGTCTACTATAGATGTCCCTACGAAACCTCGTGACTGCGAAGATAATTCCTAGAGCTTCTCTCTCTATTTGTGAATAATTTTTCTCCGCTGGTAGTAAAGTTCGAGAAGCATGTGCGATGGGTTTTATTGTCCCATCTGGCATTTTATGTAATATACACGCTCCGACTCCGTAGGCGATAGCGTCACTTGCTACAATAATTTCTAGTTTAGGATCGTAGTGTGCCAAAAATAAATCTGAAGTTAACTTTTTGATTATTTCGTCAAATGCTTTTTGGCATTGATCTATCCACTGCCAAACTTTTTCTTTCTTTAGCAGCTCGTTCAGTGGTGCGCGAAGTTTATGCATTTGAGGTATGAATTCCTGGTAGTAACTTACGAACCCTAGAAAACTTTGTAGTTCTGTTATGTTTTTAGGAACTGGCATTTTTTTTAATTACTGTTGACCTTTCAGGGTCTGGTCGTCAACCTTCTTGATCTATTATATGGCCAAGGTATTTGATTTCCTTCATGAAAAAATCGCACTTAGTTTCTTTTACTTTGAATCCATAGCTCTGTATTCTTTTAAATACTTCCTGTACATGTTCTCTGTGTTGTTCAACGCTTTTGCTATTAATCAATACGTCATCCAGGTATGCAATTGTGTACTCTAGTCCGGCAAGCATCGTATCCATTGTCTGTTGGAATATAGCCGGCGCGACCATAATTCCAAAAGGTAATCTTTGGTGTCTGTACAGTCCTTTGTGTGTGTTTATGCATAGTAGTTTTGAACTTTCTTCATCGACTGGAATTTGCAGGTACGCCTCACTTAAATCAATTTTTGAAAAATACTTTCCGCCATTTAATTTAGTGAATACTTCTTCTGGACTGGGTAGAGGATAATGGTAGTCCTTTATTGCTGCGTTCAAACCTGTAGAAAAATCAGCGCAGACTCGAATTTTGCCTGATTTCTTTTTTTACGTAGACCGTCGGAGCGGCCCATTTACTGTATTCTACTTTTGTCAATATGCCAGTGTTTTCGAGTCTGGTAAATTCTTGATCATTTTTTTCAATTGACGCAAACTCGTACCGCTCCTTTTTTTTCTTGAAAATAAGCTGAACGTTTTCCTTTACTTCGATATTTGCTGCCATTTTCTTACATCTTCCTAGGCCTGCTGAAAATACTTCGGGGAAACTCGTTTTTAGTTTTTCTTTTAATTTGTCTGCCTCGGTTGGTAAGCTTTTCACATTTTGGCAGTACGTACTTATAGGTAGATCCCACAGTTCGAATTTTTGCATCCAGTCCGTTCCGAATAGGTTTTCGGTATTTCTTAAGACGTACATTTTTAGTTTTTTCGTCATACCATTAAATGTTACGTTTGTAATTACTTCACCCTCGAATTTTATCTTTCTCCCCGTAACTGATCTAGCAATTTTATCAGTTTTTAACATGGCAGGTTTGTTCAGTTTTCTCCATGTTTGTAGGTTTATAATTGTTAAGTCTGAGCCAAAATCCAGCTGTAGCCTAACTTTTCTATTTTGCATTTCAACTTGTACGTATTTTCTTATGTTAGTATCATCTGCTTGGTCAGTCCTCGTAATTCTTATTCTGCTTTTATTTTCTCTTCTATTCCAACAGTGAGAACTTTTGTGGCCTATTTTTTACATGATAGACAGGCTTTAAAACGATAAGTTGTCTTCCTACTTTATGTATGTGCGCTATGCCAGCTTCTTCTATGTCTTTTGAGTCTTTTTTCACACTGATGCATCTCTGGCAGTCTTCGGCTAGCTTTTGAAGTGTCAAATCAGTTTCACTCTCTAATTTAGTAAGGATTCTGCGTCTCATTTCCGCGTCTTTGGTTGAGACCAGGCCTTGGACGTAAATTAAGCATTTGAAATTGTCCGCGCTGAGTTCTGATAATTTGAAGTCGTCACAATATTTGTTGACAATGGACGCGAAAGTTATATAATCTTCGTTGTCCTTTTTTGTAAGGTTCATGCATTTCCATCTTTTGTGGAATAGTGGCGTATTATGGCTGAAAAGTTCCGTTAGCAGTTTAATGGCTTCTTAATTTGGTATATTCGCATGTGCCTAATTTTCTTATCAATAGACATAATTTACGTGCGTCTGGCCAATCTTTGCAGTCAAATTCATATAGATCTTCGTACCTTCGGAAGTATTTTGCAAAAGTTTTATCTACGTCGGGTGCGTATTTGAAATCCTCGATAGTACTCCAAATAGTGTCTTGTGAGAGAACTGTTTCGTTCTCGGATTTTTGCTCCTTATTTGACATTATACGTAGCAATAATTCTTGTAATTCCAGATGTTTACTTTTGCTGCTGTTCAAATTGGATTTTGATAAGCTCCACAATGGTTGACTTGAAATCTTCCATGTTGACGTAATTTTGTGTAACCTGATATTCTGTGACCTGTGTACGCAAAGAAATATTTCCTTTGTTGCCAGTGAAATTTGATATCCAAAAAGAAAATTCTTTTCTTTTTTTTTGTGTTCGCGCAGAACTAGATTTTTTTTTTTTTAGAATCTCGCGTAGAACTTGGTATTTTTTTAGAGTTTACTCGTCGACCACTGTTATGTGCGACGGATGGCAAAAAAAAAAAAGGTATGTCCTCCGCGTAGAGAATTTGTTTTTCTTTTGGGGTATTCCAGGTTGCCAATTGTTATGTGTGACGTATAGCAAAAAAGTATGTCCTCCGTGTATAGAATTTGTATGTTCTTTGGGTTTCCTCGTCACCACTGTTATGGTCCAGGTTCCTTGTACCACGGTGATGGTCCAAGGTAGAACCAATGAAGAATAACTCGAACACAGATATGGAATAACACAGATATATTACAAACAGAATATTTACAAAAGAAGTAGAAGTGTTAGTAATAACAATCAGGTTAGGTTAGAGAGAACTATGTTGTCACGAAGTATCACTATTCCAATGTCTTACAGTAATCGTCTGACATTCACTGTCACTGTGTCTGACTCACACTACTGCTTCCTCTTGATGCGCAGTATTTATGGTGTACGAGATAGTCCATTACTATTATGGGTAAGTTCCCATAACAGTAAACTAAGTTGATTATCATTACTATTGTTAGTAATGATAATCAACTTAGTTTACCAAAGAACATTTTATAGGATGTGCTGGTAGGGTATCGGCGCGAAAAATGGAATAGGCGAGCCGGATTCAAGCTCCGGGTTAGTCTGTTTTGCATAAGTGCAGTTGCGAAAATCGTAAATCCATCTCTTCTTCCTCCAGTCACGGCTATGAGTAAAATAGCAGAGTAAACTAGGCTCTCTAACCTTGGTGGCAACCAATCTAAGAGAAAGAAAACTATGAATGACAAAATTTGGAGATGGCAACGGGAAACCACTCTACTATCTTTCCCAGAAATGCACAACAGTTCCGAGACAATAAAGAAAATGAATTTGTGGAGAGTAATGTTCGCCAACCTTCCGAAGGCCAATAATATAAAAAAAAAGCTATATATTTTCACTTTTCTGATCGGTTACACAGATCTCCCTCCCTCTCTCTGTGTCTCTGTCTCTTTCTCTCTCTCTCTCTCTCTCTCTCTCTCTCTCTCTCTCTCTCTCTCTCCACACATCATTAATGGAAAGTAGAAAGAGAGTTAAGCCAAGAAGCGTGACTTGGGAGATGCTTGTGTTGATCACTTGGGCCTCGGAGGACTGGCCAGTGACAACTATCTTCAGGGACCTACTCCTTATGAAGAACTTCCCCATATAGGAATATTATGTAACAGCAATTTCCTATAAATCAGTTTATTCGTGTACTTGTAAATTCCGTAATGCCAACACAGATATTATTATAAACATCGATATCTATACATATTTCCTTCTGGTTCCCAACAAGAGAGCTAAGGTAAAAAATGGCATCATGACATTTTCGACTGATCATTTGTTCTAAAAAATGAAAAATAAAACAATACAAGAACACACACTTTTTACATAGATAAAGCACTTTGTAGTGTGTGAGCTGTGCTTGTTAGAAAAGTTTTTTTCGTATTTCTTTAATATTTGGAATACCAGGGATCCAATCAAACCCACAGCCCCAATCACAACTGGAATTATTAATGTCTTCATGTGCCACATTTTAAAGATTCATACTTCAAGATCCTTGTATTTTGATAGTTTGTTGAAGATCTTCAGTAGTACATTACAATTCTGCAGGAACCGCAAAGTCAATTAGAAAGTACATCCTGATCTCCTATAAAATAAAAAGTTTATGTGCTATAAAATAAGATAAGTACATTCTGTTTTTGTGGGGTTTGATCACAATGTTTGGGCGATTAACTTTGATTGTTCTGTCTATGTGCTCAGATCCGAAAGAGGCAAAGGATTAGTTCAACTAGAACTGTCTTACAAAACTACAAAAATCGGCCTTCAAAAATATCTGGAAACTACAAAAGACTGGATGGCGATCTGTGTCAAAGAACATGAAAGAAGTAAGAAACTTTATTCAGTAATAAAAGTAGCCAACATTTTCAAAAGCGAATTTCAAGTGGGTGAATAAATGCAGCGGGAAAACCTTTAAAAAGAAAGCAAAGGCAAGTGCAATGGACCAGATACAGAAATGATTTCAAAATAAACCTCTTCACGGTCAATATTCTGCCCATACCAAACAAGTTGGTGTAGACAAACCTCATACCCATCAGCGGCTACGTAGTATGGGGTTGAAAGCTGAAACCGAAGATTTTATTCTTGCTGCACAGGACCAATTCTTGCTAACTCTAAATTACCAAGCACACATATAGAACAAA
Organism: Acanthosepion esculentum; assembly: GCA_964036315.1. Classification (NCBI taxonomy): domain Eukaryota; kingdom Metazoa; phylum Mollusca; class Cephalopoda; order Sepiida; family Sepiidae; genus Acanthosepion; species Acanthosepion esculentum. The sequence goes on from OZ038490.1 coordinate 44,490,553, forward strand.
TTGTGTTAACCTGAAATGCAGATTCTGTAACAAATACAGAAAAACAATATTGACCATCTTGCATCAGATTACACGGTATTAGCACCGATTGAATATAAAACTCGGCATGATAGAATGGACCAATATCTGCATTGGAAAATATGCAACTTTTACAAAAATGAAAATGCAAGAAATTGGTATGAACATTATCCATATCCAGTTACGGAAATAACACCTGTAACAATTTTATGGAACTTTACAATACACACAGACAGAACAATCAAAGCTAGTCGCTCAGACATCGTGAACAGAGACCGCAAAAACAAAATGTGCCTTCTTATTGACATAGCAGTCCCCGCATACTGTAATGTATCTTAGAGAATCTTTAAAAACTATATACAAATACAAGGACTTTGAAATCGAAATCTCAAAAATGTGTCAGATGAGGATACCAACAATTCCAGTTTAATCGGAGCACTCGGATTGATTGGAAAAGGTTCCGATAGACTCATTGAAGTGATTCCTGATAGACATGCCTTAAAGAAATAAAAAATTGTACTCACAAGTACAGGTCGCAAATTACTTTATCTATATAAAATGTGTGTGATCTTTGATTTGTTTTGTCTTTTTTCTTTCTCAAAAGATTCTCAGTGGAAAACGCCATAATGCCATTCCTTAGGTCTCTGATTGGGACCCGGAAAGAAATGCGAATACACCAGAAATATAGGCAAATAAAATAATAATAATAATAATAATAATAATTATTATTATTATTATTATTATTATTATCATCATCATCATCATCATCATCATCATCATTATCATTATCATTGTTGTTGTTGTTGTTGTTGTTGTTGTTGTTATTATTATTATTATTATTATTATTATTATTATTATTATTATTTCCTTTGATTTCTGATGTGTACTCATTTCTTTCCGGATCCAGCCCAGGGACCTAAGGTTAGAAATGGTATCATGACACTTTTCACTGCAAAAAAAAAAAAAAAAAAAAAATTATTATTATTATTATTATTATTATTATTATTATTATTATTATTATTATTATTAATGGTAAAGTTTTCTAAATATAAATATTCCGATAAAAAGCTCAAAACAGAAAAGAATTTGATACTTATAAATTTCCTCATAAAAATGCTTTTCTATAACCTTTTTTATGACGGGGTTCTAATTCTTAGTTTAACCAAGGAAATTTAAAAAAAAATGTTTGTTCTTTTGGGCAGATTTTGGGCAGTGTGTTGAGTTGCAAGCCTTTTCAGCACACCCCAACCACACTTTCTTCTTGCTCTCTTCTTGCAAAATTGAAAGATTTATGATAGGCACGGATGATTCTGAATGTCCTGACGAGGGTTATGGTTTGTTTTTTTTTTGTTTTCAGTTCAATATGCATGGCTTCATTTATCAATTTATATAGTATACATTTCGCGTTAAAAATAATTTAACACTAGAATAGACAAATGTGTAAAGTAAAAAGTAAACCCTAGGCGTGGTTTCGTTTAGAATTGGCAATTTTATGCCCAGAGGAATAAAGTAGGCTAGCCATACTTATACTCCAGGCATTATTCTGAAGTAGGCTAAACCCTACCCAAGCATAATCTGAGAGCAAGGTCAGTGAGTACTACATTCGACCGAGTGGGGTTGGGACAGTATCTTCATAATATGCGTCGCTTGCTCTTTCCTCGTAAGCCCTTACAGCAACCTCATTTACCTACTCTCTATCTTGACTGGCTCTTGGTCCTAGTTTTAGATGAAAAAATATTTAAAAAAGCCATTGGCAGCCAAAAAGGTAATAATTTTATACAATTGAATGTATTCGTTTATACATTTCAAAGCCTGTATGTGATCAGAAAACATTAATAAAATTTGCACACTTCATGTACAAAGTACGCGTAAAAATAGATAAGGCTTCAGCAAAAAATGTAATTAATTTTCTTAAACACCCATCCGATCAAACTGCTCATCGCCTTGTCATAAGAGGCGCCGTGTGAAGTGGCGTAATTTTTAATCGGACACCTTCAAAGATGTCACCCACCACCTGTTTGATCTTTAACCTGTGTTGATGGGTGAAAGACCCCAAAAATGTAAGAAAATGGCCTTTTCGTGTTTATTCTAATTGCTGACTCGTGTTTATTTTAAACAAAAGAAGCGAACATTCTATACATAAATAATAAAATTAACATTGGTTTTCACTGTATGTTTTTGCCTACCGGCAACTTTTAATTTATGAACTGGCAAATGCAAAATCTATCTATCTATCTATCTATCTATCTATCTATCTATCTATCTATCTATCTATCTATCTATCTATCCCATAGCATCTTCATATCTATCTATCTATCTCATAGCCTCTTCATATCTATCTATCTATCTATCTATCTATCTATCTATCTATCTATCTATCTATCTATCTATCTATCCCATAGCCTCTTCATATCTATCTATCTATCTATCTATCTCATAGCCTCTTCATATCTATCTATCTATCTATCTATCTCATAGCCTCTTCATATCTATCTATCTATCTATCTATCTATCTATCTATCTATCTATCTATCTCATAGCCTCTTCATATCTATCTATCTACCTATCTATCTATCTATCTATCTCATAGCCTCTTCATATCTATCTATCTATCTATCTATCTATCTATCTCATAGCCTCTTCATATCTATCTATCTATGTATCTATCTCATAGCCTCTTCATATCTATCTATCTATCTATCTATCTATCTATCTATCTATCTATCTATCTATCTATCCCATAGCATCTTCATATCTATCTATCTATCTCATAGCCTCTTCATATCTATCTATCTATCTATCTATCTATCTATCTATCTATCTATCTATCTATCTATCTATCTATCTATCTATCCCATAGCCTCTTCATATCTATCTATCTATCTATCTATCTCATAGCCTCTTCATATCTATCTATCTATCTATCTATCTATCTCATAGCCTCTTCATATCTATCTATCTATCTATCTATCTATCTATCTATCTATCTATCTATCTATCTATCTATCTATCTCATAGCCTCTTCATATCTATCTATCTACCTATCTATCTATCTATCTCATAGCCTCTTCATATCTATCTATCTATCTATCTATCTATCTATCTCATAGCCTCTTCATATCTATCTATCTATGTATCTATCTCATAGCCTCTTCATATCTATCTATCTATCTATCTATCTATCTATCTATATATATATATATATATATATATATATATATATATATATATATATATATCACCGTCTGTTTCTTTTCTCGAGGTTTGTTTCTTTATCCCACTCACTCCCCCTATCTATCTATATCAGTCTAAGCTCTAATTTTAAACACTAACACTAAAGCCTAAATCTAACCTTAAATAAAATAAACAAAAATCAACTGCAACTGTAAACACCAATTTTAAAGCCAAGCCCTAAATCTGGCATTAAACATAATCTTAAACATTCCTAAACCTTAAATCTCAATTTTATCTTTACCCTACATCCTAAACCCTCGTAAAATTTAGCCAGTACACCTAATTTTAGCCATATTTTAAGCCTTAACCCTATTCTCTTGCTATAATTTTAACTCTTAACCCTAAACCTAGCCCAAATCATCCTCCTAAACCTAAATATTAACCCTAACACAAAATGTATCCTTAAAAACTAACCCTGAAATATAGCTCTATCCTAAACTCTAAGCGTCACCCTGATACTAACCCCAGCTATAAGAATAACCATAGTCTTTAATCTTAAAACATAACTATATTTTAACTTTACCCTGAGCTAATGTCAAACCATAATTATAACCTTATTTTGAAATCTAACCTTGATCTTAAAGCCTAACAATAACTCTAAGCTGTGTCAATATACTAAATCTAAGCCTGAATCTTGAACCTAACAAGTTTAGGATCGCCTTCCACATGATCTTCCATCACGTTCACGGAAATTCTAATAATTATTGAAGTTTATTAAAATTGTCGTTTTTTGTTCAGAATTATTTATTGAAAGATTCCTTTGAGATACAGATTTTTGTTTCTGTCATACAAGTACAACACTGAAGGCAAATTTAGAAGAAAATCTAAAAAAAACTTTAAGGCAAGACACTCGAATAAAGCAGAAAGAAAGGACTAAACATTAAGTGTAAAAACTTGAACTGGATGGTTATCAGCAAAAGAGACAACCCAAAGTTCACGATACATATTGGGGGATATCAAAATTGTGGAAGTTTATCAGAGTAGTGTAGTATAAATCGATGGAAAGTGTGACACAGATATCCAAAGGCATATACGAGTAACGAATGAAACTTTTCAGAAGCTGAACATGTTAAGGAACCGACAAATGTCCTGCGAAACAAATAAAAAAGTCCTGAACTAATTACAAATCTCCTCTATGTTAAGAGGCACGGGGGATTTATGGATTGCATCTCAGATTGAGCAATCAGAAAGCCGAATTCGTAATTTAAGTCGAGTTAATTACAATCACTTAGCAAAGGCATAAACCCATCTCCCCAGCTATGGGTAAATAGCAGGACAGACTGGGTTCTATAACCTTGTGTGGCAAACGGTCCAGGAGAATGAACACTCTGAATTGAAACCAGCCCTGAGAGGGTTGGGCTCCCTCAGGCTATCTTGTCCACACCACTTCTACTGTGGCAGCTGTACCTGTAGTTACGGGTCTCGTGATCGTGATATGGTAGTCAATGTGGGACAAATTATTCACAGATAAAGAAAAAAAGAGGCAGAGATATGGTTCTTCTGACGAACATTGGACAAGATATGAGAATAAAGAGGAAGTGGCAAACATGATAAGACATTGTATCAAAAAGACGGTTTTTCCTATGACATCACTTTTTTTTAACTACCTTCGCTCTTCGGCAATGTTTATTGTTTTAAAATTAATTGGAATAAAACCTAAAAATATGATGAAAGTTAATTTATGTTTTTGTTCTTGAGAATTTACAACAAAATTATTAAGCTTTAGTTATTTATTAGATTTTTATTTACAAGAATAATTTTATGTTTACAAAATTCTAAAACCTAATACAATTAATTACATCTAATGAAATGTAATATTTATCACATATCTTCAGCAATGTTCTTGGAGCCGATTTCTACTGAGTGACCTGTCTTTTAACAAAACATCAAGAAGTTACGTTTTCTAATTTTCTTCTTTAAAAAAAGTTACTTTCCCCAAAAATACTTGAGGGATGAAATGAGATTTTAAGCGATTCAATTTCTATCGTAAATATGATCTGTTCATAACTCTTGAATAACACCACCAGAAGGGGGAAAACTGTGGTGTCGCTAACTCCTTAGGAGACCCCTAAAACGTTGGTGTTCGTTTTTAGTGTTCTAAGTACATACCTATTTTGCTTAATAGTTAATCGGACTGATTGATTCTCTATCTATCTATCTATCTATCTATCTATCTATCTATCTATCTATCTATCTATCTATCTATCTATCTATCTATCTGGCTACATTCAATGCATCGAAAGCCAAACTAGTTTCATTCTATCATCAGCGATCTGACCCTGAACTACCCCCAGTCACGTTGAATGGATGTTACCTCAATGAGGACTCGTGCCATGAGCGATTGTTGGATCTTAAACTCAACCCAGACCTCAAGCGGAAATCGTACATACGATTCGTCGCAGAAGACAGGAAACATGGTGGGTTCCTTGTACTGTTCTATTAAGTAACTGACTCCTCGTGCTATCCTCTACCGTTACAAGATCCAGATCAGCTCTAAAATGGAGTACTGCTGCTATATTTGGGCAGGAGCTGTCCAATCCTCACTTTCCATTTTCGATAGAGTCCAAAACGTAACCGGGTCCTTGAGGGTGGTAAATTATTTTCCACCTTCCAACCTGACTCTTACAGGCGGGATGTGACGAGCCTCTCACTGCTCTGTCGCCATTTCCATGGAAAGTGCTCAAACGAACTACATTCCTTAGTTCCACCAGTTCTAATCTTCACGGATAGGACCCGCTATGTCGCGCATATTGAAGCAAATCACCCGCATTCCTTCCGTATTCCATTGGTGAGATGTAAATTCCACGCAGGCAGCTTCGTCCCGTGAAGCACTGCTCTCTGGAACCTACTCCCAAGAGGATGTTTTCCCGATCATCAACCTGTTCAAGTCTATGATTAACCGTTATCTTTTCTACATACCCGCATAACCTGTGCCCCTTACTCTGTAACCCTCAAACTCGAGTGACACCCGGCCTTGTACAGGGTGAACCTCACTGCCCCCCCCCCAAATCAATCATATCTGTCTGTCTATCTATCTATTACAGTCTGTTCATATATATCTATCACAGTCTTTTCATATCAATCTATCTATCTATCTATCTATCTATCTATCTATCTATCTATCTATCTATCTATCTATCTATCTAAGTCTGTTGTCTGTTTGTCTGTCTATCTATCTATCTATCTATCACAGTTTTTTCATATCTAAGTCTGTTCATATCTATCTATCTATCTATATATCTATCTATCTAAGTCTGTTCATGTCTGTTTGTCTATCTATCTATCTATCTTTCTATCTATCTATCTATCTATCTAAGTCTGTTCATGTCTGTTTGTCTGTCTGTCTATCTATCTATCTATCTATCTATCACAGTTTTTTCATATCTAAGTCTGTTCATGTCTATCTATCTATCTATCTATCTAAGTCTGTTCATGTCTGTTTGTCTGTCTGTCTATCTATCTATCTATCTATCTATCACAGTTTTTTCATATCTAAGTCTATCTATCTATCTATCTATCTATCTATCTATCTATCACAGTTTTTTCATATCTAAGTCTGTTCATGTCTATCTATCTATCTATCTATCTATCACAGTTTTTTCATATCTAAGTCTGTTCTTGTCTATCTATCTATCTATCTATCACAGTTTTTTCATATCTAAGTCTGTTCATATCTATCTATCTATATATCTATCTATCTATCTATCTATCTATCTATCTATCTATCTATCTATCTAAGGCTATTCATATCTATCTATCTATCTATCTATCTATCTATCTATCTATCTATCTATCACAGTCTTTTCTAGTTTTCCTTCTTTCATTAACCTCTACTTATATTTGACTTTCATGCAAATTCTTCATTGCTTTGCAGAATTCGCGCCTGATTAAATTTATACAGAAGATAGTTGGTAAATTATCTCAGGGTGTTTACCCCTGAAAAAACATCACCCCACCGTATTTTTACCCTGAAGAGCCAATCCCCGTATTTTTCTAAGCAATATTGATATGGCGGGAAATGAAGCAAAATGTTTTTGTCAAGCCAATCTCTACCTTTCGCCTTCCAAGGCAAATGCGCTTCAACGAGCGATTTTCAAAGATTACTTGCTGTCATTTTTTTATTCACTGTTAAAAATGAAAGCTCAACAAGCGCTACGTATATCATGTGTCAGTAAAATGCCCCGAGGAGATAATTTGGTCTCTTCAAAATCCATTGAGGAAAGAATAAGTCAACTTCAATTAAATACATGCATTCATTTAATACATACTAATAACGAATGAAAATTTAAAATATATTTTAAAGACCCAGATCTCTTTCTCTCTCCCTCATCCTATCTTTCCTTTGCTCTCTCTCTCTCTCTTTCTCTCACTCTCTCTCTCTCTCCACACCTCCACCCTCTCTCGCTATATATATACATTACTTCAAACGTTACTTGTAGTGGATAATCGTATTTGAAATAGACTCACAGTTTTATTTTTATTTCTATTCCAAATACGCGTATCCACAAAAAGCAACGTTTGAACTAATAATGATGTCAAATTAAAATTAAATCCATTAATTCTTTAGAAATATGTACTATCGTCATTCACATTGTTGTCACTCTATCTATCTATCTATCTATCTATCTATCTATGTCAGTTTGTTTATATCTATAAATAAATTTCAACCTGTCCATATCTATCTATCTATCTATCTATCTATCTATCTATCTATCTATCTATGTCAGTTTGTTTATATCTATAAATAAATTTCAACCTGTCCATATCTATCTATCTATCTATCTATCTATGTAAGTTTTTTTATATCTATAAATAAATTTCAACCTGTCCATATCTATCTATCTATCTATCTATCTATCTATCTATCTATCTATCTATCTATGTTAGTTTTTTTATATCTATAAATAAATTTCAACCTGTCCATATCTATCTATCTATCTATCTATCTATCTATCTATCTATCTATCTATCTATCTATCTATCTATCTATCTATGTCAGTTTGTTTATATCTATAGATAAATTTCAATCTGTCCATATCTATCTATCTATCTATCGTTTTTGATTACATAAAACATGCACAGCTATATGAGAAACACCCGTTTTCAACAGAGCATGTTCAAGAGAAAGGTTTCTGTGTATTTAAGCGACTTATGTTTAAGCCAGAATAACACTACATTACAAAAGCTCTTTAAGCGTAGCAGAAAACATCACTGTATATAAAAAGCAAGCTTTCATTACAACCGAACATTAACCACTCACACATCTTCATCATTCATCAGTACTGGTTAAATTTAATAAAAGCTACTAGATTTGAAATTGCCCGCGTCCTGAAGGGACACGATACATAGAAGACGATCGCATATGAAACAATAAAATAATTGAAATTTTGACCGTTATAATTTTCAATGCAATTAAATAATTTCCAATCAAACTCTCTCTATGCTTTTAATATCTGTTACAAAACAATAGTGGGGAGACGATCCCTACGTGCGACACCGTTGAAAAGAGTTTCGAATTTAAACGATGGGTGGATCATGCGTTGTGAGCGAAATTGGGTAGTCGGAACTGTTTGGAAGCCATATATGGTTGTGCAAGCACGATGTCACAAGTCATTTTGACCGAGGCGTACTGGTTCTGTTCAAGCTATTTAATCACACCAGGTTGTCCGCTCTCACCCCAAAACCGTAACTACGCTACTAGCATAATTGCAGTATAAACCACAGGTCAGCTCTGTGGGTGTTGAACAAACATAAATGCGCTAGCGCAGGCGCCTGCTCGCTTCATTAGCAGACGGGTGTGCTCGGATACAAGCGGCCAGCCATACTTATGTTACTATATATGTAGACAATAGAATTAATGAGTTATTTGTAGAATAAAAAATGATACCACGGGTTGAATAAAGAACTTGTTATTCATAACATATGCCACATTCGATTTTTGAGTTTGATCGACGACGTAAAAGTTTGTTTTGTTGAAATGACGCCCATTCCCGCCAAATAAAGTATTGTTTCAAAGGTGGCCTCCCAGTACCATCCATCAATCATCGTTTAGCTGGCTTGCCTAATCAGCAAGTGTTAATGAGTGAAATGATCAGTTAAGCTTATTTTCGTTCAGAAAACCTGTGGTGTGCGGATAGCGTAGCGGTTATTAGCGTTGTAAGTTGAAGCGGTGAGCTGGTTTCAATTCCTGACTGACTCTGTTATGTGCAATTTCACAATATAAAGTTATATCTCCCTGGCTATTGGTAAACTAGACTCTTGATAGACTGTGTTTGTTTAACTACATATCAACTTCTTATGGGTCATTTAATTTTATTAAGAGCGTGAGTAAAAATTACAAAAGTTAAAATCTTTTTACAAAAATCTATTGCAGGTAATTTATTTTTTAATTTTAAAAAATCTATATTTTCATTTTTTTTTTTACCCTATTTCACTAGGTTCACTATTTTGCAAATAGCTGGTATCCTAACAGGTGCAACCACCCCGGGTGAGGGTGAACCTGGGAACAATAACAATTAAGAAGTGGTTCCACACTCCTCAGAACCTTCCGATCAGAGGTTTTGCTGACAGATATAGTTTAGTTATAGCCAGGACGAGTGTGTACGTGTATGTGTGTGTGTGTTTTTGTGTGCATATATTTCACATCACTTAAAAACGAAACGACTCTTACTATGGCGATATCAAGAAGATTTAATGTATACTGTAGAGAGTCGAGACAAATTTTGTCCGTTTTTTCGCCATCTTTTTTTTGTTGCAATTTGCCATTTACAAATATATGACTCAAATGATTGGTAGAGGTGTTGCAAAATTTTTATTCATGCTTATACCCATAGGTATTCGAGGCGGGTTTCAGAGATAATGAATTGTACATTTTCAGTGCAAAATCCTTGGCTGACAGCCAGTCTAGGAGAAGGATTACTCTAGATTTAAAAATATAAAGAAGGCAATGGGAAATCCACTCCACTATCTTTCCAACTAGTCATGGCAATTCACTAATAACACAAGAAAGGGAGACTATGGAGAACCATATATCTTGAAAGGGAATGACATTTAAAAAATCGTTGCTACCGTGACTATCTCATAAAACAATGAGAGTGAGTTTTACCCTTTTCAGGGTTTCAGAAATGTGGCCACATCGTAAATGTTGACCATATCCAATAAATATATATCTGAATGTGTTGAGACCATTACAAATAAAAAGAAAGCATTTTATACTGGCTCAGAGTACAGGAAATTGTGAAGACCTATAATCACTAACGCCCTGAAGCTCAACAAACGCAAAGAAGAAGAAGAAGAAGAAGAAGAAGAAGAAGAAGAAGAAGAAGAAGAAGAAGAAGAACGATTCATTTTACGTAGCGTGGCATTACGTTTCGGAAAGTGAAAGAGAAGAGTACCTACGATGCAGTAGATGTTCTACCGTTATCCGACTGTACAGCGTTCTAAAGAAATTATTATTAGAAATTATTCGTAAGGTGAAATGGTGTAAAGTGAAGACAGAATTATAATGAATTTCTGGTATGAGAAGTCATTATTTATATTATTTATATATCGTCCTCATCTTTGTTGTTTTTATCACGTTTCATATGAAGGCCGGAAGATACAACGACCGAAACGTCAACAGCAACAAAGATGAGGACAATAGTCTGCATGTTCATCTTTTGTTTTTGTTTTTATTTTTATTTTCAATAGATTTCAGCCTCTGTGAGTCTTGAAGGTGAAGTTTATACCTCCAAAGCAAGGGGGCATACATGTGTGTTGGCCGGTGTATGCGCGTATATGCCGAAGGAAAAACAAGAAGCGAAAACATATTTGTGGTTCTAACTTGACGTTCGTTTAAGAAGAAAGAGAAAGACAGAAAAAGATGAAAGCACGAATGAAAGAAAGAAAAGACATTAGTATGAGGTTTGATTGCGTCTTCTTCATTCTTTAATTTTCAGCTTTCTTTAGTCTTTTTTTTTCCTTCTCTTATTCTTTCTATTCACACGTACACGCTCGTGGTCGCATGAGCGCACCTTGCCCAGGATTCATTTTGACAAAACAGTAAACATACAAGCGGCACATTTCCCACACATAATGTCTCCGAATGAAGGCGCAGCATTCCTTTTACTATTCAGATAGCGAGCCATTCAAAATATCAAAAATAAAAATAAGATTGATAAGTACTGTGTGGTTCCTTTACAGTAGGTCACTTAACAGAAACTCAACAGTTATTTTTCATTGAATTGAAACGCTCAAAACGCTACATAATACGTTCAACCCTTCAGCATTATATTTCAACCAAAACAGACCGTTGGAAACCAGTTTCGTATTTACAACAGAATTAGAATTACTGAGGTATACCAGTTTAAAAAGATGGCGATTTTCTTAAATACCAATCATCCTATTATAATACTACTTATCCCTCATCGTCGTTAGTTCGTAGGGCCGTTACTCCTTGCCAATACTACATAATTAATGCACGATTCCGTTTTGATAGCGTGGAAAAACAAAAAATATATAAGAGACGCTACTTGGTTTCAGTGAAAAAAGAAAGACAGAAATGTTTAATGTCTCCTGCTAATACCTAATAAATAATGGACTATTCCGTTTTGACTGTGCGCGAAGAAAAATACATTAGAAACGCTACTTGGTTTCAGTGAGAAAATAAAAGAAAGAATAGAAGATAGAAGTGTTTAACGCCTATTTTAGTGAAATGAAAAAAATTGTTAATTTCAGTTTTTTCATAATTGCCATTACAATATTTTGTTAAAGTTGCGATAGAGGGTTTCTACGGGTATTTTATTGTTATAGAACTCTCCATAAGCTTATTCAATCATTAACTGAAGAATTAAGATTCATTAGAAATTTCAAATAGGAAAACCGAGAAATTTTCACGTGTTAAAACTAGTTATAATTATTATTTGCAGTCCTTCAAACCAAGGCATAGCGAATCTCCGTTATAGCAGACCCCTGAGCTTTCTCAAGTCATGATGAAAAGTTGTACTCTCAATGAGGCTTCTTGCCTGGAACGTCTGTTGGGACACCAGCTCACACTAGACTCAAACAGAACTCGTATATATGATCCATTGTTAAAGACGCTGTAAAACTGCCTCTGCCACCCCAGAAACTACTTGAGTCCCCCTGTCGTGCTCTAACTCTACAGATCAGACAAAAAATGGAGTATTGCTGCCACATTCCTCACTTTCCAGCATCGAATGCGTTCAAAAGCAGTTGTGCGACCTTGTGGGTGATGAATTGTACCCCCACTTCAATCTCTTTCTTACATACGTACTTTCGCTAGCATCTCGCTGCTCTACCGCTATTTTCATGGCAGATGTTCGGGCGAACTACATAACTTGGTTCCACCAGACTTTCGCAGCTAGGACCCGCCATGCCACATACATTGAGTCGACTCATCAGCATCCTTTTCATATTGCACTGGGGAACAGTAAGTTCCAATCATACAGATTCTTCCCCAGAATTGTAGCAATGTTGGAACGAACTCTCGATGGCATGCTTCCCTGATCACTATAAACATGATCGTTTCAAATGGAGGGTCAACTGTTATCTATCTTAAACCGTTATCTCTCTTACACATTCTCATAATATGTCCTTCCCTATACGCCATTACAGCATCTCCATTAAGTAGCCTTCTACCTTGAGTGGTACTCAGGCCTCATATTGGTTGAACAATAGGAAAAAAAATCAGTTTTCTGTCTGATTTTAGTAATTTTGTCGTTTGTTTGATGTTCAAGCTCTTCTCAAAGTCTTCGGGATTGTTCTAAGTGAACCGATAATGATGAATAGCGCTATTATTATTATTATTATTATTTGTTTATGTTATATTCCTTGCTTTGTATCCTGTACGGTCCTCAAGCCATTATTATTATTATTATTATTATTATTATTATTATTATTATTATTATTATATATGTGTGTTATATTTCTTGCTTTTTTTCATGTTGAACTGGGTTCAAACTATGGTCCTTAGGCCCTATAGGAGAATTGTCATTTAATTGATAGCACATTTCTTAGTATATAGGATGTTCCTAGTAGAGCGATCTTCTGGGCAACTTGTATGCTGATGTTACCTGGGACACTGTTAGTAAAATTGTCCATTTCTTTTCTCACTAGGCCCAGAGCTCCGATTACTATTGGTATAGTCTCAGTTTCATTCCCCATATCCTGTTAATCTCGATCTATAGGTCCTTGTATTTAGACAATATCTCGATAATTTACATGGAGGCGTTTCTCTCAGATGGTACTGCTATGTCAATAAGCATACACTTCCTGAATTTCTTGTCTTTTATAATAATATCAGTTTTGTTTTTATTTTCCTGTCAGTTTAAATTGGCATGTCCTATAAGATAGTTCCGTCGTCATTTTGGGTAACTGTGTCTGGTTGGTGGTCATACCATCTTCAGTGGTTTCGATTTTGTGCTCCTTGTATATCTTCCAGTGCACATATATCACTAGCTTACATGGGGTACTTCGGCGTGGTGCAATGGTTAGCAAGCTTGTCTCGCTAAAACAGTTACAACTGAATAGTGAGCTCGATCCTCACTGGGTGCTCCACACTCTCGACCATGTGCTACATATAAGCTACGCCTGGAAAATCACTATGTCGCTACCTTATTATGTCTGTGATTATACAGTGTAACCCGGATATAAGAGAGTTGTCGGGACCGGAGAATAAGTCTCTTATATCCGGGTTTGGTCTAATTTGTTTTATTAACACAGGCTCTAATTTGGGAACAGAGAAAATATCTCTTATATCCGGGTTTATCTTATATCCGGGTCTCTTATATCCGGGTTACACTGTATTCACTTTTTTTCTAGTTCCGAATATCTTGAGATATTGGCCCACTCTGTCATGCTTTATTATTATTATTATTATTATTATTATTATTATTATTATTTCTTTTGATTTCTGGTCACTCCATTTCCAGGTCACAGCCACAGACCTAAGGTCAGAAATGGTTTCATGATATTTTTCAATGAACATTATTGTTAAAACAACTAAAAATAAAACAACCTAAGAGTACACACATTTTACATTGATAAAGCCCTTCGTAAGGCGTGAACCGTACGTGTGAGAACATTTTTTAGTATTTATTTAAGGCATGGGATACCAGCGATCGCTTCATTGAGTCTATCAGAACCTTTTCCAGTCAAACTCAAGGCCGCAACCACAAGAGGAATTATTGATGTATTTATCTGCCGCATCTTCTAAGATACATTATAGTCTGCGGGATCTATCATGTCAATAAGAAAGCACATTCTGATGGGATGGAAATAAACTGGAAAACGTTGATGAGCTCTAAAATAAGTGAGTGTTTTTTGACTGCGATGTTTTGGCGATTAGTTTTGATTGTTTTGTCTGTGTGTACTGTAAAGTCCTTTTATAATAATAATAATAATAATATTAATAATAATAATAATAAATCTTTGAAGATCTTCAAAAATCTATCAAAATAAATACAAGGACCTTGAAATCGAAATCTCAAAAATGTGACACATGAGAATATTAAAAAATTCCAATTGTATTTGGAGCCCACAGATTTATTGGAAAAGGTACCGATAGACTCATTTGAGGGATTCCTGGTAGCCAAGGCCTTTAAAAAATACAAAAATTCAGATGTATAGCTCTCACCTTACGAAGAGCTTTATTTATGTAAAATATTTGTGATCTTAGTTTTTTTTGTTTGTTTTTTTGTTTCTCAAAAATACTCTGTGGAAAAAGTCATGATTTCATTTCTAAGCTTAGGTCTCTGATTGGCACCCGGAAAGAAATGAGTATGCATCAGAAATCAAAGGAAATAATAATAATAATAATAATAATAATAATAATAATAATAATAATAATAATAGAGTTTAAAAGCGTCTCCGAGCCCTTGTGGGTGACGAATTATTCTCCACCTTTCAACCCCTCTCCTACAGGCTGGATGTGGAAAGCCTCACGCAGCTCTACCGCTACTTTCATGAAAAGTGTTCGGACGGACAACATTCCCTGGTCCCGCCAAAGCAAACCTTCATGCACAGAACACACCATGTAACTTACATAATATCAAACCACCCACATTCCTTCCATATTCCATCGGTGAGAAGGAAGTTTCACTCGAGCAGTTTCTCACGAACCACTGCCCTGTGGAATTGACTCCCAAAAGGAGGTTTATCTGATCAATACAATCTATGGAGGATGAGGTTTAATCATTATATTCCTCACCTATACACACAAATAGCCTCCTTACGTAACCCTCTACTTCGAGTGACACCCGACTCTTGTAAAGGGTGACTCTCACTGTAAATAATAATAATAATAATAATAATGATAATAATAATAATAATAATAATAATAATAATAATAATCTCCCTGGATAGATTACCGTAAGGCATTCAGTAGTGTATCCCATTCCTGAATCTTAAAGTCTTTAAATATATACAAGGTATTACCCGTCGTCATCAACTTCATGTAACAAAGTATGTCGATATAGAAAATAACACTTCACCTCAATCACATAAATGGAGTCTATAAGCCCATTGAAATAAATATCAACAGAGGAAGGTGACTCTTTGTCTCCCTTACTATTTTGTATATATCACTAATAGCATTAACCAACGAACTTAACAGGAGAGAATATGGCTATAAGGTATTGAAATAAATATCAACAGAGGAAGGTGACTCTTTGTCTCCCTTACTATTTTGTATATATCACTAATAGCATTAACCAACGAACTTAACAGGAGAGAATATGGCTATAAGGTATTGAAATAAATATCAACAGAGGAAGGTGACTCTTTGTCTCCCTTACTATTTTGTATATATCACTAATAGCATTAACCAACGAACTTAACAGGAGAGAATATGGCTATAAGGTATTGAAATAAATATCAACAGAGGAAGGTGACTCTTTGTCTCCCTTACTATTTTGTATATATCACTAATAGCATTAACCAACGAACTTAACAGGAGAGAATATGGCTATAAGGTATTGAAATAAATATCAACAGAGGAAGGTGACTCTTTGTCTCCCTTACTATTTTGTATATATCACTAATAGCATTAACCAACGAACTTAACAGGAGAGAATATGGCTATAAGGTATTGAAATAAATATCAACAGAGGAAGGTGACTCTTTGTCTCCCTTACTATTTTGTATATACCACTAATAGCATTAACCAACGAACTTAACAGGAGAGAATATGGCTATAAGGTATTGAAATAAATATCAACAGAGGAAGGTGACTCTTTGTCTCCCTTACTATTTTGTATATACCACTAATAGCATTAACCAACGAACTTAACAGGAGAGAATATGGCTATAAGGTATTGAAATAAATATCAACAGAGGAAGGTGACTCTTTGTCTCCCTTACTATTTTGTATATACCACTAATAGCATTAACCAACGAACTTAACAGGAGAGAATATGGCTATAAGGTATTGAAATAAATATCAACAGAGGAAGGTGACTCTTTGTCTCCCTTACTATTTTGTATATATCACTAATAGCATTAACCAACGAACTTAACAGGAGAGAATATGGCTATAAGGTATTGAAATAAATATCAACAGAGGAAGGTGACTCTTTGTCTCCCTTACTATTTTGTATATATCACTAATAGCATTAACCAACGAACTTAACAGGAGAGAATATGGCTATAAGGTATTGAAATAAATATCAACAGAGGAAGGTGACTCTTTGTCTCCCTTACTATTTTGTATATATCACTAATAGCATTAACCAACGAACTTAACAGGAGAGAATATGGCTATAAGGTATTGAAATAAATATCAACAGAGGAAGGTGACTCTTTGTCTCCCTTACTATTTTGTATATATCACTAATAGCATTAACCAACGAACTTAACAGGAGAGAATATGGCTATAAGGTATTGAAATAAATATCAACAGAGGAAGGTGACTCTTTGTCTCCCTTACTATTTTGTATATATCACTAATAGCATTAACCAACGAACTTAACAGGAGAGAATATGGCTATAAGGTATTGAAATAAATATCAACAGAGGAAGGTGACTCTTTGTCTCCCTTACTATTTTGTATATATCACTAATAGCATTAACCAACGAACTTAACAGGAGAGAATATGGCTATAAGGTATTGAAATAAATATCAACAGAGGAAGGTGACTCTTTGTCTCCCTTACTATTTTGTATATATCACTAATAGCATTAACCAACGAACTTAACAGGAGAGAATATGGCTATAAGGTATTGAAATAAATATCAACAGAGGAAGGTGACTCTTTGTCTCCCTTACTATTTTGTATATACCACTAATAGCATTAACCAACGAACTTAACAGGAGAGAATATGGCTATAAGGTATTGAAATAAATATCAACAGAGGAAGGTGACTCTTTGTCTCCCTTACTATTTTGTATATACCACTAATAGCATTAACCAACGAACTTAACAGGAGAGAATATGGCTATAAGGTATTGAAATAAATATCAACAGAGGAAGGTGACTCTTTGTCTCCCTTACTATTTTGTATATATCACTAATAGCATTAACCAACGAACTTAACAGGAGAGAATATGGCTATAAGGTATTGAAATAAATATCAACAGAGGAAGGTGACTCTTTGTCTCCCTTACTATTTTGTATATATCACTAATAGCATTAACCAACGAACTTAACAGGAGAGAATATGGCTATAAGGTATTGAAATAAATATCAACAGAGGAAGGTGACTCTTTGTCTCCCTTACTATTTTGTATATATCACTAATAGCATTAACCAACGAACTTAACAGGAGAGAATATGGCTATAAGGTATTGAAATAAATATCAACAGAGGAAGGTGACTCTTTGTCTCCCTTACTATTTTGTATATATCACTAATAGCATTAACCAACGAACTTAACAGGAGAGAATATGGCTATAAGGTATTGAAATAAATATCAACAGAGGAAGGTGACTCTTTGTCTCCCTTACTATTTTGTATATATCACTAATAGCATTAACCAACGAACTTAACAGGAGAGAATATGGCTATAAGGTATTGAAATAAATATCAACAGAGGAAGGTGACTCTTTGTCTCCCTTACTATTTTGTATATATCACTAATAGCATTAACCAACGAACTTAACAGGAGAGAATATGGCTATAAGGTATTGAAATAAATATCAACAGAGGAAGGTGACTCTTTGTCTCCCTTACTATTTTGTATATATCACTAATAGCATTAACCAACGAACTTAACAGGAGAGAATATGGCTATAAGGTATTGAAATAAATATCAACAGAGGAAGGTGACTCTTTGTCTCCCTTACTATTTTGTATATATCACTAATAGCATTAACCAACGAACTTAACAGGAGAGAATATGGCTATAAGGTATTGAAATAAATATCAACAGAGGAAGGTGACTCTTTGTCTCCCTTACTATTTTGTATATATCACTAATAGCATTAACCAACGAACTTAACAGGAGAGAATATGGCTATAAGGTATTGAAATAAATATCAACAGAGGAAGGTGACTCTTTGTCTCCCTTACTATTTTGTATATATCACTAATAGCATTAACCAACGAACTTAACAGGAGAGAATATGGCTATAAGGTATTGAAATAAATATCAACAGAGGAAGGTGACTCTTTGTCTCCCTTACTATTTTGTATATATCACTAATAGCATTAACCAACGAACTTAACAGGAGAGAATATGGCTATAAGGTATTGAAATAAATATCAACAGAGGAAGGTGACTCTTTGTCTCCCTTACTATTTTGTATATATCACTAATAGCATTAACCAACGAACTTAACAGGAGAGAATATGGCTATAAGGTATTGAAATAAATATCAACAGAGGAAGGTGACTCTTTGTCTCCCTTACTATTTTGTATATATCACTAATAGCATTAACCAACGAACTTAACAGGAGAGAATATGGCTATAAGGTATTGAAATAAATATCAACAGAGGAAGGTGACTCTTTGTCTCCCTTACTATTTTGTATATATCACTAATAGCATTAACCAACGAACTTAACAGGAGAGAATATGGCTATAAGGTATTGAAATAAATATCAACAGTGGAAGGTGACTCTTTGTCTCCCTTACTATTTTGTATATACCACTAATAGCATTAACCAACGAACTTAACAGGAGAGAATATGGCTATAAGGTATTGAAATAAATATCAACAGAGGAAGGTGACTCTTTGTCTCCCTTACTATTTTGTATATACCACTAATAGCATTAACCAACGAACTTAACAGGAGAGAATATGGCTATAAGGTATCTCAAAAGAAAATGAGCCATCAATTTTACATGGATGACTTAAAGTTGCATGCAAGGAATGACAGTGAGCTGGAAGATCCCCTGAAAACAGTAAAATGTTTCAGTGATGAAATTTGAATGGAATTTCGTTTGGATAAATGTGCTAAAGGTACAATCTTACGAGCATCACTACAACAATCTTTCTCTCTTAGCTTAGACCCCGGGGTAACAATCAAATAGAGAAAAAAGAAGCTTATAAGTACCTGGGTGTAAATCAGGGTGAAGGAATTCTCCATAGAAAATGAAAGTAATAGTGCGACTGATATTAAGAACTGAATTGAATTCTCAGAAGATAATTATGGCCATTAATAGCCTTGACATCCCAATGGTTCCATATAGTTTCTACATCTTGAATGGATTCGAATTGATATCAGACAAATGGAATCTAATACAAGAAAGCTTCTTTCTAAGCATAACATGCATCATACATGATTCAAATCTGCGTCCTCATTCGCAGGAGGAAACGTCGTTAGATATTGCGTGCTTTAGACCGACTCGGCTCAGAAGGACGTCGCAGATCCAGCAAGCCTTATAAGCGCAATCCTCCCCAGATTCTCAAAAGTTCATATTTTCTCATATCTGAACGTAAACAGATCAATTTTTAATGAAGTAATGTTTTTTATTGATTTATTAATCTGACAGATTTTATCACATTAAATGTTATTTTTTAGTGCATGTCCATATTCAAGAAGACGCTTCGTTTATTTTTTAAACAGTGTATTTATTTTTGTCTAACGACCTGAATATTCGAAAAATCTTATTAAGGAAAAATAATTATTTCCTTTAACGTAGTGTATAAAGTGATAACATCTGTCAGATTGATAAATAAAAAAATCCATTATTTCTTTTGAAATATATATATATATATATATATATATATATATATATATAAGTAGTACAAGTTTTATGAAAAACCAACGAAAATTCTTTGTTACCGATTATTCATGGTCTTTTACCTCTTTTCTGACGAATAGTTTAACATCAGAATTTCGGTTGTATCAGCATTGTCGAAAATCTGAGCGCTTTCGGCTTTCTTATGGCTTTATTAAAGAATGAGTATGTTTGTGTCGTTCAAAAATTATTTTTTTCACGTTACGAGTTATTACGTAGTCATGCGTTAATTTTTCTTTACTTATTAAATATTTAATATGTTTGTTCCTAAAGTGAATGGAACTTGGTCAAAACTACGTTGTTTATTTCTTATAGTTAAGGTTTTGTGTGTTTGTAGTCAAACAACTTGCCAGGAAATAAGAAAAAATCCTTAACAAAGAACATTGTCATTAATAAAATCTCTTACTATATATATATATATATATATATATATATATATTTATATATATATAGTCATACACATCCACAGATAGATAGATAGATAGATAGATAGATAGATAGTATTTATTCATGTTTTAGCTACATATCCGGTCATCAAAAATATCAAGAAGTACACGTCCATAAAAAAAACCATATAAACATAGGTACCATCATATAAAACGCGATACATTAGGTTTAAAATTAATATAAAAATGAAAAAATCTTTCTTGAAACTTTTATTTTCGTTTTAATTTCAAACTAATAAATTAAATTTAATATTTCCAATAAGAAAAATGCTTTTTTCTGTATTTTAAAACCAGTTTAAAGTGAATGGAAGAAGTTTTTTTTTTGGGGGGGGGGTATCGCAAAACATCGCTGATTTTAGTGCCATTTTTAGACCTTCTGTCATAAGAATGTAATTCTCTTTATTAAAAAATCGTCCAGAAATAAAATATACTTTTCTGAAACTTTATTTCAGGAATATTCGCTGGTTTGAGGTTTAATTTATTAAAATATCAATAAACACATATATCAACTCTGAATTTGTTAAGCTTCTCAGCTCGTATGGTCTTCTTTCAACAATATAGCCTTCCCTTCTTTTGGTCAACTGCTGATGTATTAACGATTACTGCTGAAAGAGGCAAACAAGCTTTAGATAATAACGGTGAATCTCGAGCTGCTTCTTTGGATATCTCGAAGACATTTGGGTGGGTTTGTCAGAATGCTGGACTTCACAAGTTGAAAGGTTATGGTATTTCTGGACGAATTTTTGAACTGATTCAATCTTTTGGTTGGTTTTAAGAACAACAAGTTTGGGCAATTTTAATGCCGGTTTCAGGGTCATGCCACTGAACTGCCAGTCGACATTAAGAACCGTGAAGAAGTTTGTTTAACATCATTTCGAATGTAGTTATTGTTCGCGTTGAGCAAAGATCTAATACAATACAGTTCGGATTTGTTGAATTGTTGAATCCGAAGATTTTTCATGCTTATGAAAAAAATTCCGATGGAAGCATTTTCATCTTTGGATGTCTGGATTTGGATGAATTGAAGTGTGAGCTGAAATCAGTTTATGCTGCAGATTTTGCAAAGCAAGCGTCAAGCATCCAAGAAGTCGCAGACATAATGCGGATACTTGAACTAAGCCAAACTGGTAGAAGTAACAAAATTACTACGTCTAATTCTGACTATACCTCCCACATCTGCTTCCTGCGACAGATCGTTTGATTTCAAATCAGATTTGAAACAAATATTACTTTAGTTTAAAACAGCGAAATGCATTTTTTTTAACACGGAGGTTATTTAAGCTTGACTGACAGGTAGAGGTTTATCTATTTTTTCTATGTAAGACCGATCTGTAAAAATTACTTGAAGAATATAACGTGAGCTCCGTTTTTATGTAATTTTTTATTACTCAGTAATCTTTAAAATTTAGTAAAACATTCTCCGTGAACTAATATTTTATTGAATTTTTGGTAATTTGTTTTAAATTTATTATACACCCTGTCTGACGTTATTAAGCAAATCATATAAACTTCAATAATTCAAATTTAGTTTGAAAATATTGTCAAATTTTAAACAATCAATTTACATGTCAAAACAAAGCCCGAGTTAAAATCTTATGTTAGCATCAATATTTTTATTGAAGTTATGGAAGTTACTTGATGTATTCTAAAAAAACTGAAGTCTGAAGTTATTAGGCAAAACCAAATAATCACATTTTACTTCCATAAAAAGTTAGTAAAATCATCAAAAATTTATCAAAACCTATAATAAAACAAATAACAAACACATATGATAAGTCTTGGAATCCTTTACTTTTTAATATAGTGACCCTTCTTCTCAACAAAAGCCAGTAATCTATTATCCATTGATTTTGTTAATTTTTTTTGTTTTACTTCAATTTCCGACAAGGTAGTTTTAATTGCTTCCCATAGGTCTGCTTTGATGTTATATTGGTTGCTACCTTCATATCATTTCATCTTCACAATTGACCAAAGATTTTCGATCGGATTCGGATCCGGACTTGATGGTGGCCATTCCATTATCTTGTTTCCTGTGAATCTTTTATGCTCAAATAATTCACGGGTAAGCATAGATACATGAAAAGGAGCATTGCCGTGCATAAAAAAACACTTCACTCTGAAATTACGAGACTGGGACTAGTACCATGCAAAGAAAATCTTCATAAAGTCGCAATAGTTAGCACTGTTCGGTTTAACTGCTTCATCGACCTTTAATGGTCCAATAATGGTATGGTCGACAATTCCAGTACATATCCTAAAACTACATCTTCATTGTTGTCTTCTTTTAGCCACAGGAACGTTTGAATTGGATAAAATCCATTCATTGGTCCATCCATCAGGTCCATATAATGTCACTCGAGATTCGTTCGTGAAAATTACCCTAGAAAGGTTAATTTTCATGTGTTTCTTGGCTCAACCTGGACGCTTTAAAATATATACTTTAGTGAGAAAATGTTGCCTATGAGATTTTTTTTACAGATCCCAATTCACAAAGTATTCTACCCGTTTTGTGCTTTTTGACTCTCTCAATTCCAGCCTTTTCAGAGATCTGAACGCTGGTCAAAAGTGGTTGCTTCGCTATAACTTGCTTTAGTTTGCATTCATCTCGAGGAAATAAGTTCTTAAAGCCTTTCCCTTCGCTTCGAGATCGCCACTTAGTTATATGTTTAATAGCCTTTTATATCGTTCAATGATCTCTGCACAGCTCCTTTGATATCTTCAATGTGGACATTCCCTCACTCAATAACTTTGTTATTTTCTGTTTTTCAGCAGTTTTTAGAGCCTTCTCTTTACCCACGTTTCAACATATATTATGGACAAAAAAAAGAAAAAACAGTTTTTATTAGATATCAGAGTTTTTAAGTAATATTAGTTTAATCTGTATACTAACTTCAGTCAGTCCACCTTCGTAAATTTCAAATATCACAAAAACTAACCATTAAAACTGGCAGAAAATTTAGTTAAATATTTAACTAAGGGTGCAAATGTGCGAGTTCAAACTTGACAAATATTGGTTCCGAACTTTTTGTGTTATTGAAGTTTATTTGATTTGCATAATAACTTCAGACATGCTGTAGTTTTTTGATAATATCATGTATGGACGTCCGTATTTAGAAAAATCGGTACGTTTATACACACACACAAAAGAATTCAAATTATTTTTAAAATATTGGGGGTCGATGAATCGTAGAATTTTATTTATGATTAGTAAACAGTTTTTATTTAATAGTAATATCAGCTAATAACAATGTCATCTAAACAGTATAAATTAATACAGAAATTTAAAAGAAGTAAGACTTTATGAATTATTCTAAATTACAACTTTATTCTAATTAAAATTTTTAAAAATTGAAAACAGTCCTTTTTCTCAAGACAATGGTGCCAATAATATATCTTATTCAGAAAAGCCATTAAAAGCTATTCTAATTAAATAATGTCTAAGTTTTATTGCATTTCCAGCACTTCCTATTTTTCCTTGGATGCCAATTTATTTGAAAATTGTACTATCCAGGTTTTCTCACCTAGCGAGCTGAAATAGATTTACATTATATATATATATATATATATATATATATATATATATATATATATATATATATATATATACATATATGTACGTGTGTGTATGTGTGTGTGTGTGTGTGTGAGAGAGAGAGAGAGAGAGAGAGAGAGATTAATATGAGTAAAGGGTTGTCAATTTGATATTACCTTCAGCATCCCAACTCCAGAGTTTTGTAGGCGGACCTATCTGCGTACTACACACACACACACACACACACACACGCGCGCACACACATATATATATATATATATATATATATATATATATATATATATATATATATATATATATATATAAACACATATATCAACTCTGAATTTGTTAAGCTTCTCAGCTCGTATGGTCTTCTTTCAACAATATAGCCTTCCCTTCTTTTGGTCAACTGCTGATGTATTAACGATTACTGCTGAAAGAGGCAAACAAGCTTTAGATAATAACGGTGAATCTCGAGCTGCTTCTTTGGATATCTCGAAGACATTTGGATGGGTTTGTCAGAATGCTGGACTTCACAAGTTGAAAGGTTATGGTATTTCTGGACGAATTTTTGAACTGATTCAATCTTTTGGTTGGTTTTAAGAACAACAAGTTTGGGCAATTTTAATGCCGGTTTCAGGGTCATGCCACTGAACTGCCAGTCGACATTAAGAACCGTGAAGAAGTTTGTTTAACATCATTTCGAATGTAGTTATTGTTCGCGTTGAGCAAAGATCTAATACAATACAGTTCGGATTTGTTGAATTGTTGAATCCGAAGATTTTTCACGCTTATGAAAAAAATTCCGATGGAAGCATTTTCATCTTTGGATGTCTGGATTTGGATGAATTGAAGTGTGAGCTGAAATCAGTTTATGCTGCAGATTTTGCAAAGCAAGCGTCAAGCATCCAAGAAGTCGCAGACATAATGCGGATACTTGAACTAAGCCAAACTGGTAGAAGTAACAAAATTACTACGTCTAATTCTGACTATACCTCCCACATCTGCTTCCTGCGACAGATCGTTTTTTTCACTACCTTCGTGTAACTTATTTGAGTTTCAATCCTGGCTTGAAACAATCCAATCGGATGTCTAGCCACACAGATGAGTTGTGATACAGCGAAACAGGCTTGTATGTGGATGATATATATATATATATATATATATATATATATATATATATATATATATATATATATATAAATAATTTACTACGTTACTTCTAAATCGAAATCCAAAAAGAGAAAATATACAGTATAACAAATAAATAATAACAATTAAAATAAATTGATCTAAATACATCCAAATATATAAATAAACTAACAACTGATACTGATAATCTAGCCGTTAGAAAAAACAAATAAAGATAATCAATCCAAATAAATACATGAAGTAATAAACAAATTAAAAACTGTTCCCACCAAAATAATAGCGAGAACAAACTACAACAATCAACCCCAAAATTGAACAAATAGCTTTAATTATCTTCCCAAATAAAAACAAAACTATTAAATAAGCTATATAAACAAATTTTTACTACGTTAATAAAAACACCGATCAAAATAAAAATAAATAAATAAATAAATATATAAGATAAGAAATAAATAAAAAAAAAAAAATAAATAAATAAAAACAAGCAAAATAATTTAACCCAAATAAATAAACAAATAAAAGACTTCCGGTAAAATAACCGCCAAAATAGTCTCAGATATTGAGCACTTTATCCCATAAATATAGCACATCTTAAGACTATATTTCTCTCTCTCTCTCTCTCTATATATATATATATAATGTGTGTGTGCGTATTATACTCGGTAGAAAAATTTGTGTGTACATACAGATATATATATAATAGAAATTGTTAGGAGTATTTGATAACTATAACTAAGTAATTCATCGAGTCTGAAACCTCAACGGAATGCAGAAAACACTGGACGGCCGTTTCGTCCTATAATTGGGACTCATCAGCAGTGCGCATCCACTACCGAGAATTGAAACTGTGACAGGTTTTCTAGCAAGCGTCATACCAACTGTTCCAACGGACCTCGGTGACGCAGAGGTAGCAAATCAGACTCAATATAGCGCCGCTAGGTCACATATTCCGTGGTGGAACTCAACTGAAATTCTCTGTAACTATAGGACTGTGCCCCCCGAAGCCACGACTACTATCACCAAGCCGCTCAAACTGAAGCATTAGAAGCCGGATCAAGCAGTGATATACACATGATAGAAATTGTTAGGAGGATTTGATAATTATAAGGCAAGGAAGAGCAAAAATATTTTAAGTCAAGTGATAGCGATTGCTGTATGAGTAGTACGATTTTTGAATCAAGCACGGGCAACGTATATATATATATATATATATATATATATATATATATATATATATATATATATATATATATATACAGCATTGGAAATAAATATATATATACAAAGCTATAGATTAATTTTCCGTATTTTACATGACTTTACACCAAGTATTATGCATAGACACACACATACTCACACGGAGGCACACAAACACACACACACACAACTACACACGCACACACACACGCGCGCACACACACACGCATATATATATATATATCATTGTGGGTGTAACTCATTAGAATCACACGCACATATATATATATATATATATATATATATATATATATATATATATATATATATATTTCTCACGTATCTGCCTCTCTCATAAAAATACATATTGATAACAGATGTGCTAAATTCAATGTAAGATTCATCGGGCTTTTCCACTGATGTAATCTTAATCATTATTTCCTCAAAGATTTGTTTTTTTGTACCAGTTTTGCCCTAAAACGATATTTTACCATCATTATGTTGAAAACGATCTGCTGTAATTCATTTGTCTTGACTGTCTTTTTCCATTTGAATGCCTCCTTTGGCAGGAATTAATTGATTGAAATCACCGTGGAATTGGTGTTTGATATCACTTTGAATTCTCTGTTCCATAAAACAAATTCGCGAACAACTTTGTCACTCTCGCTTTTCTGTTGTCCTCTGTCTAAATGTCATCGTTTTTCTTTCTTTTCTTTTTGTATTTTTTCAGAAAAAGGAGAAAAAATTGTTAGGATACAAGTTCGTCTTATCTGTATCGGTTTTTCTTTTCCCTTACGATATTTTAATTGCTGGTAATAACTTCTCGGTTCTTCTGTTTCTTCAAGGGTATCTCCACTTATGAAATGGTTGTCCACACAAAATATTAAGCAACAGCTGATACGACATCTATAAGCGACTTTTCAACACAAGCAATAATTTTTCCTGGGAATTAAATATTGCGTAAAAATGTTCCCTGACCGAAAAAAAAAGATTTTATCATAGCACTTCGGGCTTTTATTTTTCATTTAATTTCAGATATGTCGTCATCTTGTCGCCGGATTATTTGACGTTTAAGATACACGAGCTGTCCCGGGGTAGGGTTTGCGGGTAAAGCTCCTTTGGTAGAACACGAAATAGTCAAAAGATTTGAAGTTTCTTTTGAAATTATCAGTTATCTTTTTAAATCTGTGAAAGATTTTTGTTTTTATTTAACTGTCGGTTTAGTTTTTGAAAAAGAGAAATTACTTTACCTTCATGCCAGCGGATTTAAAAGTTTGTCCGATTTAAAGGGCTATATTTATCACCTTGTGATAGTCATATTCAACAATGAGGTGGCAGCAATCATTGTCAATCTATCTCAGTCTGTCTATCTATCTAGGTTCTGTGATGTATAAATAACTGTTTTGGTAACTAGTCACGCGGCAATGGTAATATTAGCCATTTCCTTACAAGGAAACATTTCACATTTGATATAAGAAATTGACTCTAACCACTAAACAATCAGCTTTTTGATGGTTTCCTAAAATCTACGATAATCAAGGAACAATATAAATACGTTTTTCTTTTCTGTTTTTTTAAACATTTAACCCCAAGCAAGATCGAAATGCCACTAGTACACAGGCGATTACAGGTAATGATAATGAAAAAGAAGACTGAGAATAGGGAGGATTCAGGAAAGGACAAAAGATGAACAAAAAAACAGAAGATGGCGATTGACGTTGCATTTAAATTTTTGAAGATTCCAGATATCATGGAAGGGAGTTCCACAGGTGGAACGTACGAGAAAAAATTAATAGAGTAGAAGTGGCGGTTGCATATAGCTATTTCAGCAATAAAAGAGTGGGGCCTAGATGCCAATTCATGTATTCAGGAAACCAGGGAAAAAAATTCTTCAGGGCAGATGCCATGGAAATATTTGTAGAAAAGAATCATGAATAATGCGATGCTTTACACAAGAGTCAGATAAGTTTTTTTTTTTTTTTTTTTTTTTTAAAAAAGGTGTATTGCTGACATATCTGCGCTGGAGCTGCCCAATTCTCACTTCCAGCCTTGATAGAGGTTAAAAGCTTTTACGCGACCTTGTCGATAATGAATTACTTTCTACCCTACAGCTCATGTCCCATAAACACTTCGGTCGTCTATTGGGAGTCAAGTTCCCTCCAGACTGCAAATGGAACTCGTATATACGATCCATCGCTAAAGATTTTCGAAAACAGTCGGTTCGTTGTCCCATAACAGAAAGTAACTGATAACTTCTATCATGTTTTGCTTTTAGTTTTTTTTTTGTTTTTATACAAGAATCAGATCAGATTAAACACGGAGTATTGCCATCATATCTAGGCTGGAACTTCCAAGCCTTGACAGACTTCAAAAGCGTTCACACGATTCTGTGGACGATGAATTATTTTCAACTCTACAACCCCCTTTCTCACAGACGAAAAATCGCAAGCCTATCACTATCTATTGCTATTTCCATGACAAATATTCAGACATACCTTAATTCCACCAGTTCAGACTTTTACAGATAACACTTTCCAGCCTACGTATACAGGGTCGACTTATTTTCATTCCCTTCATACACCATTAGTAAGGATGAAGTTCCATTTGGACAGCTTCTTATTTCTGTGTCATACTTTCTGTCCTGTGTTAGTACACTACTCAAATAATTACATTTTTGAACCTGGTTGGTTTTTGTCGTCCCCAATATCTCGCAACTTGAACAGTCTCTTACTGACAATCATACATTTTGTTAGGTCAACCAGCCTAATGATATAATCCTTGCCCTATGAAGCAGTGGCAACAAATGGTAATGGTAATGACAGAGTTAGACGTTCCCTGATAAGGAAACATATATTAGACCGAACAGCATCACTTTATCGAAACTTATAACATCTTTCTCTGAAAACAGTTTTCCAGGAAAATCTATTTCTCAGGTCCACTAACTGTTATCGCTCTTTCTAGTAGAGATGGGAGTTTCCTTTCTAATGTTTTGTCTAAGGTAGTGTGGAAAGTCAACGTCGTGATTACGTCATTATTTTCTCTCCGAGTTACATGTATTGTCCTTTTTAATTGTTGTTGCTAGAGTTAAGTGGTTCAAATTTATAAAATCTTTCTCTTAAAAATTCTTTTTTCAGGAAAATAGGGTTTACATATCCACTAACCGTTATCACTCTTTCCAGTATCCTAATCTTTTGTTTGAAGTAGCGTGGAACGTTAGTATTTTGATTGGGTCATTATTTTTTCTTCAAGTTACACGTGGTATCCTTTAAATTGTTGTTGTTGTTGTTGTTGTTGTTGTTGTTGTTGTTGTTGTTGTTGTTGTCAGAAGTCCTCAGGTAATGAGGTTTTTGTTATTTGGTACAGTTCTTTGTTTATGATTAAATAGCGCCAGTCTACGAGATCCGACGAAGGACAGTCCTTTTCAAGACCCCCCGGGATCATTCGCTTCAATCCATTTTTAATCATTGATCTGAGAAAACGGTTGTATATAGCTGATAATTTAGACATTACTGAACGAGATGGTCGCCATACATGATATCCATATGAGAGTCTGGATCTGACAAGGATATTTAAGTACATGACACGAATTCTTAGGCTAAAGTACTGGTTTTATATTTGCACACTGAATAAGTTCTTGCTGATTTTTCATGAAAAGTAATGTTTTATTTATAAAAATTAGTAAGAAACATGTCACTGAAAGCTAGCCTCTACTTTTTTCCTATCTTTCTGGCAGCATTTGAATTACACCTCGGGAAAACGACACATCTTTTGAGACTAACCTCGAGTCGACTCATTTTTTGGCGTCTTCATAAGAATGAAAGTGCAGGTCATGTGCTATCGATCAGAACAAGTGACAATCTGACGGGACAATGTCTGATGAATAGGGGGGGGGGTAGGACTTCCCATTTAAGCTTTTCCAAGTAAGTTTTCGACCGTTTTGCAACATGTGGCCGAACGTTATCATGTTGCAAAATCACTATGTCGTGTCTCTCTGTTCGTATAGCGACCGTTTTTTCTTCAATGCTCGGCTCAAACGCATCAATTGTAGTCGCTAGCGACCTCCGCTGGTTGGTTTAAGCGGCTCATTTTAAACTACACCCAGCTGATCCCACCAAATGCAGAGCAGAAGCTTCGAACCATGGATATTCGGCTTTGCTGCTGATGTTGATGCATGCCCGTGCTTACCCCACGATCTTCTACTCTTAGGGTTATCTTAGTGCATCCACTTTTCATCGCCGATCATGATACGATGTAAAAACCTTTCCTTTTCTCTCGTTGAAGCAGCTGTTCACACGTGACAAGACGCCGTTCGACGTCTCTCGGCTTTAACTCGTACTCCACCTAGTGTCCTTGCTTTTGAATTATTCCTAATGCTTTCTGTTGAGTCTTGACTCATTGTTGAATCTCGCCTAATGCATGGAATAATAATGCAACACAAAATGTACTTAGAACAAGAATGTATTATAACAAGAAAGTGTACACAATAAGTACATATAGTATTTCTGTATATTTCTGGGAAGACGTTCCTGGAGAATGTGTTGACTAGTCGCAGTCGATCAGAGTCTCTAGTTGGATCTCGTGATTCCTCCTCTTCGTCTTCCGGTACCAACCATTATTTATATAGTTGGTAGTCACCTATGCAGATTAGGTGGATCCTACCACAACACTTTCAAACGTTTCAAATCTATTGTGTGATCAATTACTAATGTTTCCGCAAGTTCAGCTTGCATCTAACAGGAGTCTTCATGAAATAATGCTTCCAATTCTTCGTCTTCAAACTTTTTCGGTGCGCCAGAGCGTTCTTTATCTTCAACATCAAAATCATTATTTTTGAAGCGTCTAAACCAATCTCTACATATTGTTTCTGACAGAATATGTTCGCCGTAAGTCTCAACAAGAATTCTGTGTGCTTCAGCTGCAGATTTCTATTGAAAAAAGCAATGCTGTAAAATTCCCCGCAAATGCACTTTCTTTGGCACGAAAGTTGTTCACACTTCGGCGAAATGACATACACTGAATTTCAAGCTTGCTTATAGCACTTCCTTATAGATGCGTTATCATCTGAAACTACACGCATTCAGTTCTGTGAGCGCCATCTGTTGGAAAACAGCGAGAACTTATTCAAGGTCCTAATAGCATATTACGTTGCTGGGTGAAACTAAACCAAGCGCAGCCAATTCCATGTTCAGTTTCCCAAGGTAAGCACTTAAGCACTTAAGCACTGTCTTTCTGTTTTTGTTTGTCTCTACATTTGCATATATTCAACGTAATAGGTAAATATTTCACGCGCGAAAAAAAAAAAAAATAATACAGCTATTTGATGCAAACTGAAATTCCCGCATTTGATAATATCCTCCGGTATGAATACTGGAGAATTTTCTCACAGATGAAGAGAAGACTTGGGCCAATAGAAATGTGGTTCTACAGAAGGATGCTGAGAATACCATGAACGGAGCGTGTAAGCATCGAGGGAGAAAAATGAAAACAAAAAGACACTGATACTCGGAATCAGAAATAGACAGCTGAAATTTCTGGGAAAACATTATGAGAAAGCAATGCTTGCAAAAGTATGCACTCACAAAAACGAAGTTAAAAGGGATATTGGGGAGTGGCGTGCTATTTGAGCTCATGTGAATGGATAGCAAAACGGGAAGTGGGGGGGGTGGTAACAAGACAAGCATTACTAAGAGCTACAAAGGATAGGAATTTGTGGAGAGCTATGATCATCCACGTCCTGAAAGAACACGGCACATCCTCCCATACAGAGCTCGCAATTTCGGCCGCCTCTTTTATTTAAAACCATGCATTTCTTACACTTAGTCTTTTCTTCTTGCTTCCCTCGACTTGTAGTACTAAAAAGTGCATAATAATTTTAAAAAAATAACAATATGAGAGAAAAGATTTCAAAATTAATAATACTGACAATTCTTCATTTAGGAAATTCAAACAGATTTATTACATCTTTTTACTTCTTCTTCTATGCCTATATCCTTCAGGGCGTGGGTAATCACGGCTCTCCACAATATCTTGTCATTTAATAGTAAATTTTATCTTTTCGCTAGCTCTTCTAATCCTTGTTCTGTCAACAATTTACATAACATTATTAAATAGGTTATACGCTGCTTTCCTCTCTCCCACTTGCCTTTAATATTTCCTAAGCTGTTTTTTCTTATTATGTGCTCTAGAAATTTCACCTGTCTCTTGTTGGTGTCATATAAGTATGATAAGTGTCCTTTGTGTTTCCATTGTCTTTAAAACTTCGTCATTGTTCAAATGTTCAGTCCATGATATTCCCAACATCCTTCTGTAGAAGCACTTCTCTGTCGTTTCAAGTCTCTTCTTCATTTGTGTTGAGATTATCTAGCATTAACTGTGAGGACTGATATTACATAACAGTTAAATACTCTTTGTTTCAAACAAAATTTTCCTGTTTTTTTAATACTTTGCTTAGCTTTTGGAAGGCAACTTTCGCTATCCCAATGCGTTTTCAGTGTCGAATTTTCCGTTATCTGTTAAAATACTTCCTATATATTTAAATTTTTCTACTTATTTGGCATCTCTAATTTATCATTTACGTGTTAGGCTCTTGACAATTGATGTTTAATCCTTTCTGCTTGCTTTTCTTTACTACCTTCTGTAAGAGTTCCCGTATTTTCCTTTCTGTGTCTGCTATCAACGCTGTGACATCTGCATATCTTATGTTGTTAAGATTGTGCCCGCCAATAATGAATCATAGTAGGAATATTAAAGGCCTAAATCTACAAATTAATCAGGATGCTCAATCACTTCCGTCAGCGTTTTTCCGCTCCATTTCAAAAGTGTACTGGAGCGACATCATTATTAACATCGATGTTCTCGATCCAATCAAGGTCATCATTGGTGAAGTTATGCTACGAAAGGCTCGTCAGCCGAGGGCAAGCCACGTGGCCAGGTTGGAAGCCTGTAATTTTCCTTAGACCCCCATATGCTTCTGGTTGACGGGGAAGTGGACCCAAACTGAAAAAAAAACAAAACAAAACAAAGCAAAACAAAAGCCCTCGTTTCTTGTATATTCAACCGCAATAGATAAGAAAGAGAAGCAGAGTGATATGGCGCTACATGTTGTATCAGGCAAACTCCCGCGCAGAATCAAGCTACAGAAAAAGAGCGAAAACAAGAGCGGCAGGCAAGTAAGTCCGGTAAGATTAATGCAGATGTAAAAAAACATACATTTCAAGAACCATCTGGGAGCCTTTTCGTTTTTTTTTGTTGTTTTTTTGTTTTGCTATTGTTCACGCAATATAAGGCCCAAGAGCCACACTAGGTAGAGAGTTGCTGTATGAACGAGGTTACTGCATGAACGGAAGAAGAGAAGGTAAGAAGTGCAGATTATGAGGATAAGTAGAAAAGACAGTAGTTGACTTTTGACTTAAAGAGGTTGAGATGATAGGGAATAGGTAAGTATCCCCTCGGAAGTCTGTTTTAAAAAGTAGTGCTTCTCGGGAAGAAGCTGTCTGAAAGGAACTTCCTACTTACCAATGAAATCTGCGATAGACGTGGTAAACACTCCTAAATCCTTGTTCTGGAAGCCAACTAATAATAATATTGATAATAATAATAATAATAATAATAATAATAATAATAATGTGTGTGTGTGTCTGTGTGTGTGTGCATGCATGTGTGTGTGGGGGGGTGAGCTATTGACCATAATTTGTTAAAAGATGTGTTCTTGGAAAATTTACTCTGGAATAATCCTAGTCCCTCTCCGGCTTTCAAATATTGTTTTTGTTTTTTGTCTCTTTCTACGTATAGGAAGACGGCTGAGAAGACCTTTTCGCAAAATCTGATCAGATGACTAAACGTCTGCATTTTTCTGAAAGACTTCTTGGTCGAGCAAAAAGTTTTCACTCCCATATCTATCTATCTATCTATCTATCTATCTATCTATCTATCTATCTATCTGAGTCTATTCCTTTTTTGTCTATCGTGGTCTGATCTTTCTTTATTTTTCTTTCTATGATTATTCCCTTTCTAATCATTTCAACCCAAGCCACTAAGATGCTAGAAGAGTAAAAAGATATCAGAAGACATTAGTGAGGATAAAGCTTTGGGCTTAGCGAGTATATGTTACCAACATTTCTCATCCACTGAATATCGTAGGTGAGCTCAGCAACACCCTCCTTGAGCAGGTTGGTGAGCGGATAAAACACAGTACAGAACCACGAAAGTCATTTTACTTTGACCCATCTACATATATGCTATGTGTTATATTATGCAATTCATATATATATATATATATATATATATATATATATATATATGAAATTAATGAATTAATATATTTTCTGTTTATACGTTATTTTTATAGATACAATTTATTTAAGTAAATGTTCTGTTTTTAATTAAACATTCGGCCCAGTAAATATAATTAATACTGTT
>OZ038490.1:44530730-44538230 GCA_964036315.1 Acanthosepion esculentum
AAAAGTTATGGATTTTTTTATTTATTAATCCGACAGATTTTTATTACTTAAACATTGTTTTTAGTGGATACGCGTATTTAAGTAGACTCTCTGTTTACTTATTAAACAGTATATACAGATTATCGGATTAATAAAAAAAAAAGATCCATCCCCTTTCTTTACAAATTGCTTTGTTTACACTAATTTCATTAAAATATTTTGAACAAGGTTTTATGAAAAAGAAACATCTCATAGACAATGTCATTTGCGAATAGGTCCTGAAAGTTTAATTAAAATACGAAAATTATCAAATTATTGCAACAATTTCCAAATCAATGTGTTTTTCATCGCAAAAAGACGCTAAAATTCCCATACTGATTTATGGGCCCCCGTTGACGCCAGAGAAACAATATTTTAAACAAAATTTTGAAGGTTCTAAAAAGAATGAAAAATAAATTTCACGTAAATAAATCTTGTGCCTTTCCTCTTAATAATGGCATAAAGATTTTGATTAATCATGTATTCTCATTTTTTAGCGAATCTAATATATATATTTGTGTGTATGTTGTAACCTAGGCAAGGTTGCTGAATAGAATAATCAAACGAAGGTTGGTAATAAACGATAATACTTAGGACAAGAACAACACATATAAGATTCGCCAGCGGCGCGTAGAAGTAGTAGTCAGCTGCTAGAAGTGAGTCAAGTGAATTCAACAACGAATCTCCAACTGCAGGATATCTTCCAACCGCCCCACGCGGTCAGATGTGGCACAAGGCCGAATTTAATGTGGAGTATCCGAGCCCGTAGACACCGTATAAAATGTGGTTGGGTAGCTGTTAACCGAGACGGTACTCTGCCTTTCGACATAGTCTCGTCTGGGGATAGTCTTTGCCCGGAGGCAGAAAATCTGACCAGCACAGCTGGAGACGAATGTCCGACTGCAGATCAACATACAGTATTTACTACTGTGTTTAGGAGAATGGTGACAAACCCATTATCGCCCATAGGTATGCTACAACAGTGTATTAAGTAAATCCAAGTGGAAAAATTATTTCGTATGACGCGTTTCGTCCTTTAGGACTTTGTAGGACTCAAGTTATGTTTCTGCTAATGTAACTATGCATGTGCACGAAGGGGTGATTTTCACCAAATTGGTCTGGCATATAAAAATATCGACATAGAAAGATTTCAAATACTAAAAAATGGACATCTTACCATATTTTTACATGTCTCTCTCTCTCCTCTCTCTCTCTCTGTGCGTGTGTGTGTGTATGTATATATATATATGTGTACATATATGTCGATATATATATATATATATCCAACATATTTATGTTATAATTTTTAAATAAACAATTATATATATAATAACCGAGTGGTTATAATGTTATAGATAGATAGATAGATAGATAGATAGATAGATAGATAGAAATATAGTTTTAATGTATGCTACATTTATAAGTAAAAGTGTTCAATATCAGAATTAGAGCGTATGTAAATTTAAAAGTGGACACGGAGGTCAACACCAAGTGGACACGGAGGTCAACACCAAGTGGCAACCGTTTGTTTCATGCTTCAACGCAACCGTCATTGCCTGAAGATCGTGTTAATGCATAGAATATATATATATATATATATATATATATATATATATATATATATATATATACTATTTACATTATTCGGACTATTTCCGCATCTTTGTCGCCATATTTATTACAATGTTTCGACGTTGTACGCTCCGGCCTTCTTCAGGTGGTTGGAAGAAGGCCAGAGCGTACAACGGCCGAAACGTTGTAATAAATATGGCGACAACGATGAGGACATTAGTCCGAATAATGTAAATAGTGTACATAATACCTCATCTCAGAAACACACACACACACACACACACACACACACACACACACACACACACACATATATATATATATATATATTAATTTGTTATTTTTTGTCTTTCTAGTTTAAATGTGTGAGTATATTTGTTTTTTTGTTGACTTGCTGTCTGTGTGTTCGTCTTCACGTATGTCATGTTCGAAATATAATACTGAAAGTACATATATATGTGTGTGTGTGTCTGTGTAAATATATATATATATATATATATATATATATATATATATATATATAGAGAGAGAGAGAGAGAGAGAGAGAGAGCGAGGGAGAGAGAGAGAGAGAGAGCGAGGGAGAGAGAGAGAGTGAACGGGGAAAATTAAATTTCTTTTTAAATATTTACAAATACAATTTACGCACATATTTCCATTTTAGAAATACGTAAATGTTGAAATAGACAAACGCATACAATGTATACACCGATATTAGGTTTAGTTTTTTTGGCCCACCCAAAAGAAACACGGAGAGTTTATTTTATTATTATTATTTTTATATGTGTTTGTGTGTGTATGTGTGTTGGACTATAAAGGAGTTCTTTCGTCGCAGCGGGTTAGGCGAGCGTTCTAGTATGAGAAGAGTTGTAACTGACTGCTAGCAAACAAGTCGATATCTGACCAGTATCGACTGGGTCGCAGTGCAGAAGAGGCGTCATGCTGCAAGACCCAAAACCAAAATAATGTATACACTCTTTAAATATTAATAGTTAATAATACATTTTTTTATATGGATAAAAATATGCAAAACAGATGGATTGGAAGAAGAGAGACAGTTGAGTACCCACCTAGATCATCAGAAAGGCGAAACGCGCAGTCAAATCTCGTTTCAGTGAAACGTTTTACCATTTGTCAAAGATTTTGTCGGGATTCTATATCCTATTTTAAATAAACGAACGTATATATATATATATATATATATAAGTGATAGAATTTTGAGGAATTAGAATAATCAATATAGTAATTCGTCGAGTCTAGAAGAATCCTCAATAGAATACAGAATGCACTGGATGGGCATTTCGTCCTGTTTGGGACACACCAACAGTGCGCATCCATTACCGAGAATCGAACCTGGACCGGTAGTGGATGCGCACTGCTGATGACTCCTAAATAGGACGAAACGGCTGTCCAGTGCTTCCTGTTGAGGATTCTTGTAGACTCGATGAATTAATGGATTTAATTTTAATAATCCGACATTACTTCAAATGTTATTATCGTGAACAGTTCTTACTTGAAAAATCACCCAGTTTTTATTTATTAAACAGTTTATATTACGTCTCTCGACCTGCGCATTCGAGAAATGTTTCCTCTGGCAGGGATTGAACCTGAGTTCCGCTTCTTTCACTCAGATTATTTTTCTAGGGACCCACATATGTTTAATCTCATATTCGAAATGGAAACAAAACAAATTTCTAAAAAAGAAATGATGGCTTTATTTTTAATAAAATATTTTTATTACTTCAAACATTATTATAGTGGACACTTCTTATTTGAAATAGACGCCCCATTTTTATTATAGTGTGTATTACGTCTCTCGGCCTGCGCATTCGAGAACTCTAGATAAAGAAAATTTGTCAAAAGTTTGAGGTCACTGTCTGAATTTAATAAATAGTAAGTTTCATGCCTTCTTTAGTGTAATTAACTCCTACTAAGCTAGGATGCTGAAACTGTATAATTGGTTAGTGCATAAGCGTGGGGTACATAAAATTTAAAACCCGCCAGTAAAATAGATTAAGCAAAAAGAGGTAACATTTTAAGGAAATTTTATGTAGTGATATGCAAATGCCTAATTCGCATAACTAAGGCATAGACTATATAAATACCCGAGCAGTAATGGTAGACCCGCTCTCAGTATACGAGGTAAACGACCACACACTTTATAATACTTTATATATTAATGGGTTATCTTGTTGTTATTATTGTTGTTGTTGCCAAATATATTATAAAAAATCATCCAGGAGGAGGAAGTTCTTCTGCCCTGAAGTGAATTGGTATATTAATATTGAAAAAGCACGCAAACTTCAATTTTTATGCCTTTCTTCGAAATCAAGAGGGTGGCCCTGGGCGTTTCGGTTACGAAACTGAAGCTAGTAGATATAGATTCGCAGGAGTTTTCAGAAGAAAAAAAAAGTGTAATTCCAACTTTGTCTTGTAAGGCAAGCTCCATGCCCTACTTGTAGAGGCATACATTAGCTCAAAAAGTGTTTTCCTCGATGAAAAAAGAGATTCGGGTTCGATTCCTGTTGGAGGTACATGTAGGATTTCTCAATGTAAGCCGGTTGTTATTAATTTAACTGTTTAATACCCCCCCCTAAAAAAAAAACCCGGGGATATCAACTCAATAAAATCTAAGTCTATACATGTCTAATTGTCTACACGTTACAGTCCCTCAAAAATGATGACAAATACTTGTAGCATTACTTACATATGCGTATAATACATAGCATGTGTTTGTGTCTCACAAGTTTGTATGACAAGTTTTTTTAAACGTGAGAAAAAATGACAATGCATAATATATAATACATTATTATTAGGTCTAAAAAACATGAATTTGTCGAACCGTTAAATGAAAGTTTCAAAAACTATTTTTTTATTATTTTGTGTCTGTCTACCTTCAGCCGCATAACTTTTCCCATAAAGAAAAAAAAAATGTTTACCCTCAACCTACGAGTCACACTATTATATTTGATACATGTTTTTTTTTTAGCTTTTCTCATTTGTCGCCGGCCCATTGTACGCATGTTTTAAGGACAAATGACCGGTGTCGCCAGGGTGGGGAGTGGGGGGGATTACCTGTTGACAAGCCCAGCCGCTGATGGACACAAATTATTTACCCGATTCTCTTGACCGCATTGCCAACTAATCTTTATTATTATTATTATTATTATTATTATTATTATTATTATTATTATTATTGCATTGTGATGATTGTCATCATCGTCGAGTTGGCAAATGTCGGGGTTGTGGATGTTGCTTATTCTCAGACGCTAACAGCGTGTGTTAGGACCCATTCGAGCAGTTCACACGCTACTTCACATCATCTAGCTGCAGGTATCAGAGATTTTAGAAGAATCTACATGAAATAAAATAACGCCGATACATAAAACACAAAACATAACGTAAGCTCACACACGCACTCATATGTAGGTGATGCTATGATTTGATTTCGAGTGACATCACTTAGTTTATTCTCAAATATGAGCAAAGCGGATGTGGGTTTTTTTTTTTTTTTTTTTTTTTTTAGGTCTGCTATGGTCTTAAATTACAAAACGGAGATACCAAAATCAAACAAGTACAAAAATGTAATTATTTGGGAAGTGTTTTAACAGAGGGCGGAAAGTGCGACACTGAAATCCGAGACGTTGGGATAACCAAAGATGCATTCCAAAAGCTAGGCAGAATATTAAGAGACAAAAAACAAAACAAAACAAAAAAAAAAACTTCGTTAGAAACAAAGACTACTGAACTGTTATGTGATATCTGTCCTCCTATATGGAAGTGAATGCTGGACAATCTCCTCACAGATAAAGAAGAGGCTTGAAGCAACAGAAATGTGGTTCTACAGAAGAATGCTGAGGATAATATGGACCGGGCATGTGAACAACGACGAAGTTTTAGAGAAAATGAAAACGAAAGGGAAACTTATACTTAACATCAAGAACAGATAGCTGATATTTCTAAGGCACATAATGAGGAAAGAGTACTTTGAAAATCTGATACTCACTGGACAGATTGAAGGCAAGACGGACATAGAAAAAGAACGCTTAACATACTTAGTGAGCTTGGGTAAATGGATGTAGTACAGGGTTTAGGAGAAATAACAAAAAGACAAAATTTATTAAGAGCTACAAAGGATAGGAAATTGTGGAGAGCCATGATTGCTTACGTTGGGTGCTTTTTACAGTAATTGTTAAGTTAAGATTTTAGGAAATTTGATGAGTCTTAAGAGCTGCCCTATTTTGACAGACGTGACCACATTCATTTACACATATCAAATTCTGGAGCAACATTCTCAGGGAAATTAACATCTTCAAGTAACATCATTACCTACCTACATACATATATGATTGTTGACGAGCATGAACGTCACTGACAAAAAAGCATTGACTTAATGTTGAATGTAGTGTCGACCGTGAGATTACATACATACATACACAAATATACATATTCTACGCGCCGTGTCCCTTTAGACCGTGAGCGATCATGACTATCCACACTGTTTGTCCTTTTGCTATGCATACCACTCCCGATAGTTGACTCGCTGTTTACCTCTACTACCCTTGCTTTTCCAATATGTCCTGTGAGTATCAAATTTCTGAGCCTGTTTTTCATTACATTCTAGAAATTTCAACTGTCTCTTTATAAGTATAAGCGTCCTTTTTGACTGTTTCTTAAAACATTCTCGTTGCTCACATGTTCCACCCATAATATTCTCAGCATCCTGCTGTAGAGCCACATATCTGCTGCCCCTCAGGTTTCATTTTCATTTGTGAGGAAATTAGCTAACATTTACTACCATATTGGGCGGATTGATATTACATAGTTAAGCACTACAGCCACATATATGCATGCGTTTAATCCGGCATGAGTCGTGGTGACTCGGATCAAATGGTGGTTTCTATTACAAAAGAGGACACAGGTTCGAACCTTGCCAAAGAGTAGACTTTCTTTAAGATTTCTCTAGTGTACAAGCCGATTGATGTAATGCACAATGTTTAAAATAAAAACGCGGCGCCTATTTCAAATACGGGTATCCACTTTAAATAACGTGTGAAGTAATAAATTAACACTTTAGA
This sequence comes from Acanthosepion esculentum, assembly GCA_964036315.1. NCBI lineage: Eukaryota > Metazoa > Mollusca > Cephalopoda > Sepiida > Sepiidae > Acanthosepion > Acanthosepion esculentum. The sequence continues at coordinate 44,537,396 of OZ038490.1, forward strand.
AATATATATATATATATATATATATATATATATATATATATATATATATATATATATATATATATAGTGTAACCCGGATATAAAAGAGTTGTCAGGACAGGAGAAGAAGTCTCTTATATTCGGGTTTATTTTATATCCGGGTTTGGTCTATTATATATTCATTAACACAGGCTCTAATTTTGGACCAGAGAAAATCTCTCTTATATCCGGGTTTCTCTTATATCAGGGTATCTTATATCCGGTTATATATATATATATATATATATATATATATATATATATATATATATATATATGGCCTGTAGATTGCATTCAAGCATGAAACAGACAGTTGTTACTCACTCTATACATGATATTGAGCACTTTTAGGCATAAATATATCATACCTTAAAACTATATTTTTATCTTCAGGCATTTAGAATGCTTTTTGATTGCCCGAGAGAATAAAACTGTCACTCGTTAAATGATGACGTTATGAAGTTTTTTTTTTTTTTTTTGCTCTATCTAGATAGTCTAGGCTTTGAGAACTTTAATTTACTGCGTGGGTAGGTGTTTACCTTTTCATCTTTTTTTCTTTGCTTGTTCGGGATTTTTTTTTTTCTTGTCTAAGGTATTCAGTCATCTGACAAGTTGATCGCGCCAGCAGACACACTCACTCTCTCTCTCTCTCTCTCTCTCTCTCACACACACACACACACACACACACACACACAGACATACACACATATATTTATATGTAGGAATGGATAGGATTTAAATATCTTCATACACACACATATACTTACACGTACGTATAAATATGTTTCTTCCTCACGTGTCATAAATATAGTGCTCA
>OZ038490.1:44540730-44563230 GCA_964036315.1 Acanthosepion esculentum
TATATTGCCGGTGTCAAACATTTCGTTTTAAAAAAACCCTGGGAAAATTTACATATGATCAAACCAGTGGAACGATGTTGACCGCGCCTATGCCTTGATACTTTATTTTATTTATTTTTGCAAAATGTTGAACAACTCATGGTGAAATCTGGTTTCGTCTGAAAGGAAGTCCATTTATGAAACAGTTTGACGGTATTTCTCGCAACGCTACCCCAACATAAAAATATGAAGGTTTTATTTTAAAAATATTTAGATACTGTACGTGTACATTTTCATTTTTTTTATTTTATCGGATCACCCCAAGCAAGGCGCTAAATCAACTTATCTGGATTTCAACCTCTGTGGGTTATTTAATGCCGAAATATAAATATTTTGAACAATTTTATAGTTTCAGCTAAATATGTTTTGAATGCAATTGTATGCTTTCAACTACAGATAAAATGTATTGTAGGTCATTTTACTTTAAATATATATTATTGGTACTTTTACTATAAATATATATTGTTGGTCACTTTACTATAAATATGTATTGTTGGTTGGTTGATTTTGTTTAGCGGCATACCAACCTCTGTGGGTTAATTAATGCCGAAATTTAAATATTTTGATCATAATTTTATGGCTTCAACTAAATATATTTTGAACGAAATAGTATGCCTTCAGCTACAGATAAAATGTATTGTTGGTAATTTTGCTATAAAATATATTGTTGGTAATTCTACAATAAAATGTATTGCTGGTCATTTTGCTTTAAAAATATGTTGTTGGTAATTTTTGCTATAAATATGTACTGGTGGTAATTTTTTATACAAAAATGTATTGCTGGTATTTTTTTTTATAAAAAAGTACTTTTATATTTTTATAGTGTTTTGTGTTTGTTTAGGTGGGACCCTACCCTGTGCTACCACCCCGGGTCAGAGTGAACCTAGGAACAACAGCAATTAAGAGGTTAAGATTGTAGTGAAACGGGAAACATCTTGGGAGTCTGTTCCATAAAGTAGCGGTTGTTGGGAAGATGTTGTCTGTGTGGAACTTTTTTTCTTACCAAAGAATGATAATGATTCGACCCTGTGTACGCGGTATTTTGAGTATTCGGTCCATACGTTTGAAGTGGAGAACTAAGAATTATAGCTCGCTAGAACATTTGCTATGGAAATAGCGATAGAGTACTGTCATACATTTGAAAGTGTGAAAGTCAGAGTGAAATCCTGATGATTGGGCTGCTCCAACAGGGAATTGCTGAAGGAAACTTGCTATTTTCCTTACTAACGCATGGAAATTCATTTTTCCAAAATAAATGTATCGTCTTTAGGTTGCCAAAGGTTTGTAAAAAAAAAAAAAAAAAAAGCTTAAGTAGATTTATTGAACCTTATTTTGTCATGTCATGATAGCTTCTCGTAACCTAATTGGTGAAATGCATACTTAACTTAATATGGTTTCTTTATTGGAAAAAGGGACTACAGGTTCTATTCTTGTCTCAATACATTATTTTAGTAGGATTTCTCGATCTCTAGGCCGGACGACGAGACTACGTAAATCTTGAGCTCTGGGACAAACGTTGCTTGGGACTAACTTGTCCTTGTGCCAATTATCGTTCTATTGTACGTGCGAAGATATTCTATGAATTAATAAATTTCCTCGACTATTAAAAAAAAAAAATTCTCGCAAAATTCTGACTCATCAACCCTCCGTCATTCCTCTCATTATTATAATAACGGGATCCTTTCGGACTACTTTTCCTCTTCCTTGCTGTCTTTATTTCATCATTGCGTCCGCTTTACACGTCGGCCTTGCTCATTTTGTTACTATTATAAAATAATTAACCAAGCTAGCGTGACTGGCTGATCTCCTAATATTTTAAACTTTTTTTTGTGAACCAATAGTAAACCCGAAATTCTCAGCTACTAATCATATGTAGCAGTTAAATGGCGGACACTAACAGAAAATCATTGATAGATATGTTAATCAATTTGAGCCATAAGTAATTTCCGTTTTTGTGAACCAGTTGTAATGACGAATGTCTCATCGTAACTACAAATCATGTGTGGTAATTAAGAATAAATTCGGAGTTCACTAACATATATTAGTTTTTGGACGGCAGTGACAGCGTACACCATGGATTAAGGGCAAAATGTTGTTCCCCTCCATGACAAAGACTGCATACGGCAAGAACAGCACAGGAGAAAATTTGGCAACTGAATTGGTCTTTGTGTCTTTGTGACATGCGTCATATTCAAGTGATTTTTTTTTTTATCTTTTTCGATAGCTACAAAACGCTTTGATGAGTGAAAATTTTCTCTGATGAAAACCTGATTAAAGTCTTCGACAAAATGTTTTTTCGCATCAAAACCTGCGGAATTTTACTGTAAATGTATTTTACTGTAGCGCCGCTTGATAAATGGCAAGTACGGATGAATAAAATGTAATTCTACTTTAGAAGAATAAAGATGATCGACAAAAACAGAAATTATTTATGACTCAATCAAACACATAGACATACATACATATATGCTGGCTTGTTTTTAACGGTGGAGTAATGGATAGCGGCTCGGGTTGAGGAATTGCTAGAGCCGAGTTCGAATTCCAGTTGAATCCCTTACATTCACTTACGTGCTAATACTCTTGAGAAAGGTATGAATCCTTTTCTTCTACACCCAGCTATGGGTAAATAGCAGGACAAACCGGGTTCTATAGCCTTGGATGGCAAGTGGTCTACCGCAGAAAGTAATCGCAACCTAGTGCGGGAAAAAATCTGCCTCGTCAGTCATATGTCGAAAGATACATGATCGCCTACGCGTGTATCACGCATGTCATTTTAAAATATAAAATGTCTTAAAAATAATTGTTGGACTTTGTCCATTTCATAATGTGTGACATCATTTGTTTACATTTGGATACGTCATGAGCAGATATGAATGTACGTGAGAGAATCATGGAAGATTGAAGTTTAAAGGCAGTAAATTCGACCTTGCTAATCGAACGATTCTCTGTGGCTCGATCAATTAAGAGCATGTCAGGCTAAATGACGGTTCCGTATAGGATACAGGTTCGAATCCTGTCGGAGAACGAATATTTTCTATGAAAATTTCTCGGACATTCAGGCCGGTAAATCTTGTTTAATAATGTTTATTATAAACAGAGCATTTACTTAAATATTTGTATCTAAAAAAAAGAATGTATAAACATAAAAATGTCTTAAAAATAATTGTCGGACTTTGTCCATTTCATAATATATATATATATATATATATATATATATATATATATATATATATATATATGTTAACCCTTATATATATGTGTGTGTATGTGTTAACCCTAAAATGCAAGGAAAGTTGTCCGATCGTGCACGACAAACCGCTAAAAAATTAGGAAGATTAAGTTTTTAAAGGGTAGTTTTTATGCTCGTTTATGCTGTAATTATTTAAAAAAATATTTGAACTATTTTAGATTACAAAAATAAAGCGTATTAAATTTAATCCTTTTAACTGTATGATGCTCCTTGAATTATTCCATGTACAATAGAGTATGATACTCCTTGAAGTATTACATGTAAATTGAAGTTGTGCGTTCTTTGCGCCAAGTTGTCACCATTTTTCACCTCTTTTCTCTTCGTGAACTATGCATGCAGACATGGTACTGTCTTTGGTTTGTTCTTCCATCTTTATTTGAAAGAAAATACTCCAGAAAATAACGTAACCTCATAAATCCTAATAAAAAATAACATCATGAACCCTCGAGTTGCCACTTAGTCATTTAGACTGGAATCATGAATGAAAGATATCTGTATTGTTGGAAGATGTTTAAAATCAACATCTGATCTGCTGATCTCCAATAAAACATCAATGGTAAAATCTGATAAACTGAGCCCATTAAGAATTTCACTTGCAAGTTGCTTTGTACCCACAGACAATAGAAAGCCCCACCCGACGTGGCGTTAAGATAATTGTTAATATGTATAAAATATTAATGGAAAAAAAGAGGCTATTGGCTTTTTGAAACCCTTATAAAATAATTAAGCAGTTTGGATTTGGAGATTTCAAATATATTTAAATCTTAAATGGCAGAAAGAAAATGCAGAAACATGCATTGCAATGGGTTAAAAAATGAAAAAAAAAATTCTTTTTTTTTTAAAGAGTATTTTTTATGCTTATAAAAACAAAATGGAAATAAAGCAAATGTTATATTCCTAAATTTAATAATTTTAGCAGTAGGATACTATTTGAAGCATTCTATGTAAATTGGAGTTGCCTTCTTTGCACCAAGTTGTCACCATTTTTCATCTCTTTTCTCTTCGAGAACTATGCATGCAGACATGGTACTATCTTTGGTTTGTTCTTCCAGTTTTATTTGCAGGAAAATACTTCAGGGAATGACGTAACCTTCACATGCCGTAGATTTACCATTTAGACATAAATTATGAATGAATAATGTTCAGACTGTTGGAAAAAAGGTTTAAATCATCAATTGATGATATCCGCTAATCAGCAATGAATCATCAATTGATGATATCCGCTAATCAGCAATGAATCATCAATTGGTGATATCCGCTAATCAGCAATGAATCATCAATTGATGATATCCGCTAATCAGCAATGAATCATCAATTGGTGATATCCGCTAATCAGCAATGAATCATCAATTGGTGATATCCGCTAATCAGCAATGAATCATCAATTGATGATATCCGCTAATCAGCAATGAATCATCAATTGGTGATATCCGCTAATCAGCAATGAATCATCAATTGATGATATCCGCTAATCAGCAATGAATCATCAATTGGTGATATCCCCTAATCAGCAATGAATCATCAATTGATGATATCCGCTAATCAGCAATGAATCATCAATTGGTGATATCCGCTAATCAGCAATGAATCATCAATTGATAACGCCTGCTGTTTAAGTGTTAATTTTCTTAATTCTTTTTGTTTTGTAAGTTATTGCTGAGTGTTTGGAAATTCAATGAGTTTGACTGAGTGCCCGGCATGCTCCCCACACTTCTATATTCCTTTCTTTGGGAGACTCATGGAAGCCATTGTTTATCGTACCATGTACCATCAGGAATTGAAAGCTGAAATCCCTGCAATGCTTGAAGAAATTGATATTGAACTTTGCGAGTGTGTGCACCATTCTGTGCCTGCTTGGCTGCAATTGTGCATTGGTCACAGGAGATGGTACTTTGAACATTGTAAGTAAATTGGAATTGGTGCAGTTCCTTAATAAAATTTCCCTGAATAAATGGTTAGCTAAACTCGACTTTCACTGATTTCTACCTTCTTGTACACTGGAATACAAATGGTAAATTAATAATTAACAGCCGTTCAAACAGAAATTGGTCGCTACCTTTGACTCACACAATATATGTCGTAATTTAATGGATAAAAAATAAAACACTTTCAGTAATCCAAATGCATTTTTATTTAATAAAAATAAGACCCGCTTAATTTTAGTTCTTCAAACGTGGCACTGAGAAGATGCGATGTAATGTAATGAATAAATCAGAGAGCCGAGTTCGAATTCCAGTCGGGTTAATTACATTCACTTACCGACAAATACTCTTGGGAAAGGTATGAATCAATCTCTTAAGCTCCCAACTATGGGTTGAATAGAAGGACAGACTGTGTCTTATGACCTTGGTTGGCATCCGGTCTACTGTAGAACGAAACGGCAACCTACTGTCGTAAAATCTTCTGCTAGTCAGTCATGAATCGAAAGAGATAATCCCACAAACGTGTATCACGCATGGCACAAATGTGCTGTTTATCTAGTTCTATATTTTTACTTTAATAAAGTGTTCAAATGCTTCGACTACTTCTTCAATATAAGAGATCCTGCCTTGCTTATGGAAACCTAATAATGTTTAAACGAAAGATAATCTATGGGAGAGATGGCTGTTGAATGAGGTAGGTGCTCCAAAATCTCATAACAAACAGTGTACACATTTTTAAACGATAGACTATGAAGTTTAAGACCGTGCATTGTCATTACGGAGAATTGTGACGTCTATATTCACTAGTTTCTTCTTTTTTAATTTGTCATGCATATAATCAATTATTTTGCACAATGAGTTGATTGTTTTCGTATTTTTTTAATCAACTGATAATTTTTAATTCATTCAAATGATATTTTTTTTATAACTGAATTACGTTTTTTCATTGTGTCATTTTCATTGCTCTTATCTCCCGAGGAAAATGTCTGAAATTAACAATACAACCGCTAAATGCTCCGCTGATGTTTCGTTGAGCTTCTGTGGCCTAATTTGAACTCATTTTCTGGAGGCTATGAAAATGGAATTAACCACACGTAAACAAAACAGCAAAAAGATTTGTAAAAAATAAAAAATAAAGCTAAATTCGTGACTTATACTAATAAACAATTTTAGTGAAAAGTCGACAAACAAAAATTCATTTCAAATAGCACAACCTAATATAAATATTTCTGTTTACCAAGTAACAATGGACAGTAGAGGTATTTCTGATATGTATTATTTAGAAGAAAATGAAAACTTCTATTCATATAAGAGATTGTGCTAATAAAACTGCACTATCCAAGTATATATAAGATCTGAAGTATCGTTTTGGTCCGGATGAATGTGTTAGTGTTGGGGTGGGAAGCATGATTTTGGTGCAGAGTTTATCCTCTGCTTGTCAGGGAGGTTGCGTGTTCTAGAATTTGTTCCTGGCAGGATCGACTTTTGGCAGAAAGAATGAGTTATTATTGAAATGTAAATAAGTGTCAGTGGACTTCTGTTTCCGGGAATCGCTATCTATCTATCTATCTATCTATCTATCTATCTATCTATCTATCTTTTTAATGTATAATCTCCTTTCAGGGCTTGTGTGATCATAGCTCTCCCCAACTTCCTCTTTTGTTGCTGTAATTAACATTTTTTTTTGTTTATTCTATTTTATTTCTTGCCGTCTGTTCACTCAAACTCATTAAGTAGTTTATTTGTTGTGCCTCCTGATTCTCCCGTTTTTTATGTGTCCTGTGAGTGTTAGATTCTCCAGACCCTCTTTCCTCATTATATTTTAGCTATCTCTCTGATTGTAGGTATAAGTGTTCTTATAATTGTTATTTTCCTTACAATTTCCTCGTCGCTATCATGTGCTGTCTATTGTATTATCAGCATCCGTTTGTAAAGCTACATCTCTGTCATTTCAAGTCGCTTCATCATCTGTGCGGAAATTGTCCAGCATTCACTGCCATCTAGGAGATTAGATATTACATAGCTGTCCTGTACCCTTTTCTTTATTTCTACAGACATTTTCTCGTCTCTTAATACACTGCTAAAGTTTCTGGGAGCTATATTTCGCAAGTTAAGTTACTGTACCCGCTTGATTTTGATCGTCTTTGATACGCAGTTCATGCCTTGAGGTACCTCTTTTAAGCGGTATTGTGTGTGTGTACACCGAGACAAATAGAAAACGTACATTTCACAGAAGAAAACAATAATGGTATATAGATTTCTTTTAATTCAAGCGAAAATAACTACATCCGGTAAGAAGTGGACACAGGTCACATGAGAAGCCGCCCCTGTTCAGCCGTAGTGATATCTGAGGTGTATATAGCTGGTTCATTAAATTCCGAATACAAAACCTGCTTTAAAACTCACTGGCTTATTTCCATTTTTCCCCCCTTTTACTTCAGTGGGTTCCAGTTGGACCTTTTAAAGGATCTTTGAAATAACAAAGATGCTTATTTTTTTTTTTTAGGGAAACAGGTTTTCCTTGACTGGATAAAGGAAATGTCCGGCCCTTTTTTCAACTGATTGTGTGACCGGTCTGATGAATTCATTTATTCACGCAGTGACCAAAAAGGAGAAGAAAAGAAAACCTTAAAAGACAGACAGCACTTCAATTGTTTAGTTTTCACACGAATGCGCACACGCGGACACACACACACACACACACACACACACACACACACACACACACACACACACACATATATACCGAGTGTAACAGCAAAATTGTCCAAATCGTGTAACAGCATGGGATAATTGTCCATCCCACAAAATGTTTAATATCTAAAAGGCCACTAAACAAATTGAAATTCTTTTTTCCAGGTTTTCAAAAAATAAGACGCTCAGACAGCTTGACACCATTTTTCATAAGAATCACTGAAAAACCCTTTAAGTTATTCAGAGAGAAAGAGAATAAGTTAAAATCATTTTGTGTCAGCCCCACTATGTCTTCCCAACTGAGCAATGGTGAGAGGAAAATGATCATTTATGCCTTCAGTAATGGTACCAAAATTCATACTCTGGCTTCCATCTTCAAAGTCCATTCAAGAACTATCAAGAGAAGGGTGAATAAGTTAAAAAAAGATGGAAAAGTAGAGAGGAAAACTGAATCAGGAGGTCACAACAGGAAGAGGGGTAATCGTTTTAACTTGGAGCTAAATACATTCTTATTGTTCAAAGTAGAGTCCAATAGTGCTATAAAAATCTAGGAAAATTCCATTAAGATATCTTAAAAATTTTGTAACCCGGTAAATATATATATATATATATATATATAAAAGTGGACATGGAAGTCAGCACTTAGAGGCGACAGTCTGTTTCATGCTAGTGCAATCGTCAGGCGACTAGTGCTGTTATTTTTCTCGGCTATTTATATAAGGGTCAGTGGTGCATTATGGGTAGTCTATTTTGGCGGTTACTTTTACCGGAAGTGGCTTATTTGTTTATTTATTTATGTCAAATTGTTTTGCTTGTTTTTTGTTTGTTTTTTTATTTTTATTTTTGTTTTTTATCTTATATATTTATTTATTTATTCTTTTATTTTGATCAGTGTTTTTGGTTAACGTAGTAAAAATAAATAAGCGAACAAGCGATTTCCGGTAATGACGGCCATTATAGACTACCAACAATAAGCCATATAACCAAATTTTTACTACGTTAACCAAAAACACTGATCAAAATATAAGAATAAATAAATAAATATATAAGATAAAAAACAAAAATAAAAATAAAAAAACAAACAAAAAACAAGCAAAACAATTTGACATAAATAAATAAACAAATAAGCCACTTCCGGTAAAAGTAACCGCCAAAATAGACTACCCATAATGCACCACTGACCCTTATATAAATAGCCGAGAAAAATAACAGCACTAGTCGCCTGACGATTGCACTAGCATGAAACAGACTGTCGCCTCTAAGTGCTGACTTCCATGTCCACTTTTATATTCACACACGCTCTATCTCTGATATTGAGCACTTTACCCCATAAATATAGCACACTTTAAGACTATATTTCTGCATATATATATATATATATATATATATATATATATATATATATATATATATATATATATATATATATATATAACTGGCTACTTGTCTGCTAGGGGAAGGCAGCTAACTAATCTTGATCAGGTACATATATGTTTCTTCAGCCAATACCCACCGAGTCAACCTCTGGTTTATATCCAACTATGTTGAGCGATACTTAGTTAAGGTTTTGGGACAGAGCGAAAAATCTGGCCGTGATCACTAGGTGAGATAGCCGAGAAGGAAGTCAATCATCATCTTCATAACACTATAAAATCTCTGAAGTCCACCCTAATTAGCACAAGATTTATGAGTTCAATAGCTGGCGATAGCAGAGGTGTACAAAAACTTGGAGAGTTGACTTACTAAAGTGAGACAATCTGAAATTGAGATATCCAGAAAAGGCATGGCACGTAGAATGAGAACAATCTACCCCAGTGGACTAAATAAATGTTTCGAATTTCAACGTATATCATCAGAAGAAGGCTGAAGCGTACAACGGCTGAAATGTCGTGAACATGACAATAAAAATGAGGGCAACAGTCCGAATAATGTGAATAGTGTAAATAGTTACAATACTTCATCTCAGAAATATAGACAGATAACGATTCTGTCTTTTTCCTGAGATTTATTGATTTAATGAAACAAATTTTGACCTGATTAATAAAAAAATCATTAAGTGCCTGGGGAACATAAATATTCACATATCAAAAAGATATTAGCAAATTAACTAAATCGACCAAAGTTTTTTTTCTTTTAATAAATGAATAAATAAATAAATGAATAAATAAATAAATAAAGTTAATAAACATAAACGGATATCAACGAAAATCTTTGATGTGTGAGTTCGACTATACTTGATGGATTAGGTCTGTTTTTTTGCAGCCATCTTGCCGATAACTTCAAATAGACTTACTGTCACGAGTTAAGAAATACATATAATTGACATTAGTTGAACATTAGACCAGTGGATAAGTTTTGAAATTGTCGACACGTATGCTTAAATAAATTGTAATGTAAAACCACCATTAGTTTTTCACTAGTTATTCTTTCATCGTTTATGGATAAATACAATATTTTATTTGAGTGTCAGGGTCTTATTTGGTTACTGCAAATGCAAGTTTTGGAAGCAAGCAGATATTATCCACGCAGCGGAGTTTAGGTTTGTCACACGAGCACAAAACTTTAATGAAATAATGATAGTGAAAATGATAGTGAAAATGTTACATCTGGAAAACAAGAATAATAAAAATAGAATAAAACTAGTAATAAAATATCAATAATAGAAAAATAAAAAAATTGGTGAGATATAAGTTCCAATCGAGCAACTTCTTCCCAGAAACCTCTGCTTTGGGGGAACTGACTCCCAAGAGGATGCTTCACCGATCATTACACTCTTAACCTGCTCAATTCTGGGGTTAGGATTATCTCACCCACGTATCACCATAAGCTCTGGCTTTTACACTGTAACCCTCTACCTCGAGTGGCTCTTGGGTCTTGTACAGGGTAAACATCATTCATATATATATATATATATATATATATATATATATATGTGTGTGTGTGTGTGTGTGTGTGATTCATCGGGAAAGCGAGGATAATATACCGGAATAAGACTTAGTATAGTATAATAATAGGGTTGGGATGAGTTAGTGAATTTTACGAGAAATCAGCCCTTGTTGGGTTATGTAATGTCGAAATCGGCTCATTTTTATTGTCAATGGGCAAGATATTGGTTATAATCATACTTGTGTCAGAGGGTAAGCAATGGTATTGTTTCTACTAGGCTCTATATGCAAACACTGATTATGTTTACATTTCAGTCTATAGATAAACATTGGCATTGATTATACTTGAGACTATAGGTTGTGGTTATACTTGAGTCTATAGGTAAACGTTGGTAGGGTTTCTGTTTGATTGTACAGGAAAATATTGGTTGGGTTTGGACTTGAGTCAATCAGTAAAAATTGATGGTGTTTATACTTGAGTCTGAAAGTATACACCCAGAAGGTAGCCATTTTGCTGTAGAATGTTACCCTGCTGCAGAGATTACAATTGGTGTATTCTATTCTCCGACGGTGAGCAATATAATAACGAAAATAAACGTTTAAACGATTGGAACCTTGTCAGTGTATTTAATATTTGGTGACATCAAATTTTTCTACTATTTAAACGATAAGATATAGTATTAATGCCATTGATATTCATGCCAAAAAAATGAATGTAATATCATTATTAATAAATATTCATTTATGGAAAATCTGATTTTCCTTCTATCTATCTATCTGGGTTTACTGTTATCTAGCTGATATATTTGGCATATATCTATAAATATATTTTAATATATATATGGGCTTACTGGTATCTATCTCTTTAACTCTATCTGATATATCTATCTATAAATATATTTATATATATATATATATATATATGAGCTTACTGGTATCTATCTATCCATCTAAGCTTACTGGTATCTATCTATCTATCTATCTCAATTTCTTATGGTGATTTTCTAAGCGTAGCTTAGATGTAGCACAGAGCCGAAAAAACGAGGCACCCAGTGATGATCGAACTCCTGATTCAATCGTAGTTGATGTAGCGAGACAAGTGTGTTAACGATTGCACCACGTCGAGGTGCTCTCTCCGTCTCTTATGTATGTACGTATGTATGAATATATCTTAAGTAATTAACAGAATGGGTGCGTGGCCGAGGGATTAGAACGTTCACTCTCCGACGGTAAGATTCTTTTCCTATGGGTTGATTCGAACACGGGTTTCATAATAACCTTGTCCGTGCACTTAATATTGGCCCTATCATTTTTCTACAATTTAAACGGTAACATATCGTATTAATGCTATTGATATTGATGTAAATGGTCTAAAAAGCTTTCCAGAATTTGAACCAAGCCCGTGGTTGAAATTGGGTAAACGGAACTATTCAGTCAAAGGTTGTGCTAGCAACCATCGACTAAGCTATGCAGTTGATGGTTGTGCTAGTACAAAGTCGCAAGTCATCGTGACCGAGTGTTAGAAAGTACTGTTTTTCATGCCGGATTATACGCTCTTTCCCAGAAACTGGTAACGAAGAACCGACAGGCGGACTTTGTGGGTGTTGAACAAATGCAAATGTGCCTGATCAGGCGTCTGCAACAGGGATTGACTAGCGGCCCTAGCAGACGGATGTTCTCAGAAACGAATAACCGGACATTATCTAGCTATACATATATATATATATTTATCTTAGCCACTTATCTCTCTGTGATAGTATGTTTTATAAATTGCTTTCAATTCTCATTTGAGACATTCTTTGTTCACAAGGTAGTAAATAATTATCACTTCAAAAATATTGACTTTCAAATAAAATCAGTATATAAAAGAAGACTAATCAAGTTGTCAGATTTCACACAAAATTAATTTCAATAATTAATTACAGTCAGGTGCTTGTTAATTGCCTAAGAACAGTCCAGATGAAAAATATTGTTTTTTTATTTCTTTTTGTACATTTTTATTGTGCTATCTTTTCTATGTCTCGCGTCCCTTCAGGACATAGGCGATCATAGGTCTCCACAACTTCTTTTTTTTTCTTTTTGCTAGGGCTCCTGCCCCTATAACGTCATCCATTCACACAAGATTGTTAGGCTTGAAGTCTGCCCCGAAAACTATTATCATTAATATGCCCAGAGAGGGTTAAGACTTCCAAGCTCTCCTTTTTCATTGTGTCCAAGAAAATTGAACTGTATTTTCCTAATTCGCAGAATTGTTCTTTCTGCTGCCATTTAAGACGTCATTGTTCAAGTAATTTCAAATGTCTTTTACTGATTCAGAAAAGTGTTTTTCTGTTACCCTTTTCTTTAAGAGTTTCTTGTCCAAAGAATTTCAGCCGACTTTTCCTGGTTCTGTCGACAAGAATTACTAATGTTGTCATTTTTCTTAAGATTTCCTCGCTACGTTCATGGGATTTACAGTATCTTCTAGTTTTCTCCTTATCCGTGAGGAGAGTGTCCAACATTCACTACCATATAAGAGTATGGATAACACATAGCAATCTTTTGTTTCTAACGAAATTATTACTCTATACTGTAAAAAAAAGTTTACATTTTTTTCTTTTTAATTTTACTCCTTTTTGTATTTTAAGCAATGATGTATTTATCTAGGAGATATCTTTTTATTTCCTATTCCATACAGGAAATGTTTTTTGTGTCTCTTCATGACGGAAATAAAATAAATAAAGCAAAAACGGTGATACGCTCTCTTTAGCATCTTGACGAAAAGACAATATAGCAAACAACTGATAAGATTTTCACACGGATGTCAAACCGTATTGCTTAATTTGCAGACGACCGAAATCAGGCAAAAGATCTCATTGTGTATGTACGTGCGTGTATGTGTAAGAAGATGTGTGCGGGGGGGGGGGTATTTTTTGTGAGCGCGTTTTCAGGTCGTGTTAAAATTCAGTTTAAAGAAATCAATATTTGGCACAGCACCGTGGTTATTACAGCGGATTGCAAACATTTTTGGTGTCTATAGGGAAAATGAAGCAGTTCCTTTCATTGGCAATTACAAAATTCTTTGAAAATATTGTTATGATGATCATATATTTCTATGGCGATAAATTATTTGTTCTATTTTTGCTTATGAACAAAACACTAAGTGGTAAATACCAAAAGGCAAACAAATATATATATAGTTTCTCATATATGTACAAAGGACATGGGTCATTTAATAGCCTACATATTCTAGCTTTTCCTATTAATTAATAGAAAAAGCTAGAATATGTAGGCCATTAAATGACCCATGTCCTTTGTGCATACATGAGAAACTATATATTACTAAGTTTATAAAAAATAAAAGTTTACTGAATCAGAGAAATGAATTAACTATTTTTTGCCGTCATTGTCAAAAATTTTCCTTAAATAATATTTAAAAATAAAATTTAAGAAAAAATGTGACCTGGTCATATACATACTTAAACTTGATATGAAAAAATAAGTTTATATACTGTAAGTAATTCTAGTACATTTACTTGTTTAAAAAATAAATATAGTCTATTAAAAATTAAAAGTGAAAATATTTTAAAATTGTAGTTAAAACGTATTCTAACCTAATCTTCCCCCAAAAATCTTTAAGTATACAAATAGAAAAAATGACGTAAGAATTTTTTGCAGTTAACAATAACATTTAAAAAAAAAACCCAGACGACATGCATTTAACGGATGTCAGAATTCGTTGAAAAATACATCACTACCCTACCTAAACATAACCCATTTTTCGAACGTAGCTAATAACTGATACAACGACAGTTAATAAAAATGAACACGCTACCACCCCTTGTCTGAATGATTGGATTTCTCTGTATCCTTGGAAACAGTGAATTATGAAATTTTTCTGTGCTTTTAAAACTCAGTAAATTTTAAAATAAGTTACTCCAAAATTCGCTTGAGGATGAAATGGAACTAATGTTTTTAATTTAATTACAAAATTAAATTCGAAGCCTTTAGCTTCCATTTTTGAAACATGGTTATTATTGTGTAGCAAAAAACCATATTTTAAATCAGTTAATTTATAATATTAATGCTCTGTAAATTGAACACTATTTTGTAAAAATAAAAATATCAATAAGAACACCGGATTATATATCTTACTGTTCTTTCTTTATATATATATATATATATATATATATATATATATATATATATATATATATATATATATATATATATATATATATATGAGAATGAACATAACCAGATATTAATTGAAGAGAAAAATGGCTTATTTGATATTAATTGTTATCTTTTTGACAGCTCAAAGATTTTCGTTAACGCCTATAAGTAAAAATGACATTTCTCGTGATAATGACTCTATTTTTTAATCGTTAAGAGATTTATATCCACCCAAACTGCACTTGATCAACACGTGTATTGGACGATGAGAAAGTCTTGACAAAGACAAAGCAGCCATAAAATTCACGATAAAGTATTCTGATGCGGTGGCGTCGCGACCAAGGCGGCATTGAACAAAAATTAATTTTGGTTAGTTTGTATCAAATTTTTAGGGCACAAAAATTTCAAATTAAATGTCTGACCAAATGGGTGGGAATCATTTCTTGGTCAGACTGAGGAAAATTCAGCCCCATTGTACATGGATAAAAAATCTTAGTCAAGCTAAAAAGTCCCATTCAGTCATACCGTATATAAATGGATCAATATGTCTTTAGCCTAAAAAATATTTACTAGTTGAAATTTGATCTATTTTCAGTGTATAGGACATTTTATAGGGTTTAAATTAATCAGTGTATTAAGTGCATTAACAAGGAAGGAGATTTTCTTAAAAAATAAAAATAAACATTTGTTGTGTTAATAAATGCCTTTTTTACTAATAGGTTATGGAGTTTTTATGTAGCAACGGCTGACGGTGGACAAATAAGTTCATAGTCTTATAAGCGGAAACTTGATCTGAAATTTTCACTGTATAATGTCCTATCTATGTGCTTAATAGACAACACTGATGCTCAGGGCCGGTGCAATGGTCTCGTAGGCCCCCACCAAATCTATGATACGGCCCCTACAGTATATATCTTAATTTTCATAATGTAGTATTAATTAGTGTATATCTTCATTTTCATAAGGTAGTATTAATTAGTGTATATCTTCATTTTCATAAGGTAGTATTAATTAGTGTATATCTTCATTTTCATAAGGTAGTATTACTATAAAATACAAATTTTATTGCAGCCTAATTATGTACAATAAATGATCATCTGAAATAAAGATGAAAAATTCAACTAGAGACGTTGAAAATAAGTTCAATGTATCTAAATACAAATTAGAGACCTGTCATAATAGTTCATTCCATCTTAAATAAAACAACAATGTTTTGCAGCAGTTTTAACGTCAAATTGAAATTTTTCTTGCTAAAAAGTTGAATAATTTTAATAGATTCAACATTGCGGATAAAAAATAATAATGAATTTTATATACAGTGTGGGACCGGAGAAGAAGTCTCTTATATCCAGGTTTCTCTTATATCCGGGTTTGGTCTATTTTTTTTTATTAACACAGGCTCTAATTTGGGACCAGAGAAAATCTCTCTTATATCCGGGTTTATCTTACATCCGGGTCTCTTATATCCGGGTTACATTGTAGTGTTTTTTCGAGACTTAGCATGAGCAAAACAAATTCACTGATTTGAAAAAAAAAAAAAATACGACCCCAGAGTGACGTCAACATTCTTTAATAGTCATTTGTGCTTAGTTTAATTTGTATCGTATATAAATGTAGGTAGAAAAAAAGGAAATGTTGGTAAGATAGCGAAGGTCATAAAACATCGCCTGGGGACACGCAATCAAGCCTGTCCCGCTCCACGGTCGTGAGGTTCGGAGGTAGTACGCATCGACCCTGCTGATGCTTATAACAGGTCATTCTGCGAGTCTTACGATGTAAGCCAATACTACATGCCACAATGTTGGATCATTGGTAATTAAACTGGTTCCCCCACTAGGCAGAATTAACCAACAGAATTAAAAACAAGACTTGTCAAATATCAGATGAATCTTCTTGTGTTAACGGCCATCTAGCACAATGGATTAGACTGGGGTCCATATCTCTGGATACATCCAGTGTGACAATGACACGACATCGCTGGAGAGATTTCTTAGACTGAAATCAACAGCCAGGGCAGAGGGTTGCTCCGATGGAATCAAAGGCCAAGCAAAAGTTCACTGACATCGGCTGTTTTTTGACCAGGAGAGGGATGGGTTCAGTCGGGTTTAATTACCCAAGGTACGATATGCGTGAATAAATACTTCTCCGGCTTTCAAATCAAATATATAGCGGGATCTAGTCAGGGGCTCAGCTACGCAGTGACGCTAGGACTAAACACTTATCATGAGACTGATGATGATGATGGTGATGATGATGATGATGATGATGATGATGATGATGCACCACCGAATTCCGTGCATTGACAATGGAGGAGATGATGTTATCAAATAAATATTTGTTCCGTAAAATAAACACTCTTTAATCACTACGAAATTGGTCATTTTGGCATGGTACAATGCTAAGTAAGTTTCGTTAGATCAATTATGACTGAATAGTGAATTCGATACTCGCTGGGTGCCCCATACTTTTGGCCTTATGCCACATCTAAACTACGCTTAGAAAATAACCATTACTCTAGGAATTTATGAAAGCAACACACAATCACACACACATACATACATACATACATACATATATATATATATATATATTAATACATGTTTCATTAAATAATATAGATAAGTGTTGTCTATATATTTTATGTAAGTTTTTTTCATATAGTCTGATAAGCTTAATAACATTATCATTAAAAAATGAAAGAAAATCACAATATTGATACATATTTTTTTTTTTATCCAATCTAAGCTTTCGGCTTACATAAGTCATTATCAAAGATGACAATTACACAATATATGTAAGCAATACACGAACAAGAAATTGATGATAGTCTTATTTGTTTACATGGATGATTTCCAAGCAACGATAAACACGTGCATATAAGACGCTGAAAGCGAAAATCGCACAACAGCTCATGACGTCACACATGACCACACGAGAGTGAATCCGATGAGTATTGAGTATGGAAAGCCGTTGGTATGAACCAATGACTTCTGTTACTAATTATAGGCATTTAAGGATATTTTTGGAGATTTCATAGTTTATTTTGTTCAGGTTAGGTTTCAACTGTTTTATGTATATAGCTTCAAGAATTTTTAGTTTTTGTTTATATATTTTCATATATATATATATATATATATATATATATATATATATATATATATATATATATATATATATAAGTTGTCGTCGACTTACGACTACGATATCGAACTGGTCGTAAGTCGGCCTGTAATTTTGCAATCTTTTTATCTTTCTTTAGGCATTATTATTTTAAATAATGTTTTATGATTATTTTTTGCGTTTGATACCATTTGTATCAAAAGCTTTCTACATATTGTTTTGTTTCTTATTTTTACGTTGTGGGGTAGAAAAGACAATTCCCTCTTGGTAGACATCTTGAGAGAGAGTGGAGGCGGGGTTGAAAAAATTTCAAAAACATAAACGGACGACTACGATATCGAACGCGGCTGTTCTGATACTGAGCATGAGGTGGGGAGGAAATGCTTGCGCTGCCGGGCGCTGGGGAAATTGACGTACACCAAGCTAGAGAACACTCACGATGACAGACGCGGAGCAGTCGCAGCCAAACGGCCAGACATACCAATTCGAGGTCGTGGTCATAATGTCGAACAGTCGTAAGTCGTATAGATCGTAGTTCGAATAATATATAGTGATTTTCTAAGCCTAGATCAGATGTGGCACAAAGCCGACAGTATGGGGCACCCAGTGAGGATCGAACTCACTACTCAGTCATAATTATTCTAGCGAGACAAGCTTGCTAACCATTGCACCACCTCGAGGTGCCCAAGTCGACTCATATATGTTATATATTTATTACTGTTGAAGTAGCTAAACGCAGCAGCCACTTCTATTCCCAAAGTTTCGTTTATCGTACCTCTCACATTGCTTTCCTGATAACTACGATCTTACAAAGTTTAAATGCAATGTCATTCGTCATCTTCTGTCTTCTTGAACCCCTTTCATCTTTTGTCCTTTCCTCAATCCTCCCTATTCTCACTCTTCACTTTCAGTTTCGCTTCCTGTAACGTCCTGCGTACTAGTGGAATTGCCGCCTTGTTTCAGGTGAATGATATATCTGTGTGTGATTGTGTGTGTGTTAGTGAAAGATTGTAGAAAAATAAATTTAAGTAATACCATTAAAATTATAATTTGACTCATATTTGTGCACAAAATACGCTCCGATTTGAATTACCTCATTCGCATATATTAACCAATCAACGATGTTATTTCAAACGCGCAGAAGCTTTTGAAAAATCAAACAACCACGTTCGTTGTTTGCTACGAGACCTGAGAGCTCACTCTAGAAAATGATCAACAATAACTTTCTTCCTAAAAATAGCTATTTAAAAATTTGAAAAAATATTTATTAACTAATAAACTTTGGGGGATAGCAAAAAGAAAATCATTGCTAAGATTAACAAAGAATAGGAAGTTGTGGAGCGTTATCATCGCCTATATCATGAAGGGATACGGCACATAGAAGAAGAAGTCTTTCGACCAGGTTGAGGAAATTTTTAAGATGTGAAGGGCTAAAACAAGGGGTTAAAATATTTGCTATAGCTTTCGCTTTTCTATGAGTAGCACTTCCAGATACAATGGGTTTACGACCATATCACGTTGAAATACCAGTTCCCGTACGATCACTAAAGTTAAGCAACTTCGAACCTGGTTAGGGTGACCGCTTGGAAATATCAGGTGCTGTAAACTTAGATGTGCGGGTGGTGATAACAGCTCGGAATTGGAAATCGGAGAGCCGTGTTCCAATTCCAGTTAGATTCACGTACACACAGATACCCTTGGGAAAGGCATGAATCCACCTCTTCTCCCTCCAGCTATAGGTTTATTAGTAGGACTTCTATCAGTAGATCCTTATTATCTCCAAAAGAATTAGAAAAAAAATTTCTGCTTTAAATAATCTGAAAAATGTTGATAAACCGTAAAAAACAATGGAATGCTTACTTTTGGTGTTTTGAATTTAGTTTTTTAGAACAGTGGTCATCATCTTTTCTGACGAATGCACCCTTTTTACCATAGGTCAGAACGTCAGCCCACCTCTTTCCAAGATTGTCTTACTCAAAAAGTGCATTCCAAATAATATGCACCAAATCACCATTCTGTTTAATGTTAGTACATGGATAGTAAGTTACTAAGGTAATAAAGGAAGTTTTACAAATTTAATACCAATAGAAAATGTTGATAGATTTTTAATCATGAATACATGTACAGTAATTTGTTTTAATTCATATCTTAAATCTTAAGTTATTAAGTGGGAATTTCAACGTTTGTCTCGCTCGATCAGTTACGACTGAATAGTGAGTTCGATCCTCACTGGGTGTCACATCTAAGCTACGCTTAGAAAATCACCATAACTAATTATTAAGTAGGGACTTTGACGTGGTGTTATGGTTAGCAAAAGGTTGTCTCTTTAGATCAATTACTACTGAATAGTAAGTTCGATCCACACTGGGTGCCCCATACTTCCTTCTGGCACGTCTAATCTATTCTTAGAAATCATTTTGGGGCACAACATGGTGTAATGTTTAGCAAACATGTCTCGCTAGATCAATTACGACTGAGTAGTGAGTTCGATCCGCACTGGGTGCCCCAAACATTCGGCCTTGTACCGCATCTAAGTTACGCTTAGAAAATCACCGTAGATAATTATTAAATCAATACACTAATGCATACGCCAATAAACAAAACATTCAATAGATTACCAGGATATTGTAATTCAATGAACAAAAAGTCCAATAAAAAATCAGGGTATTTAAAATCGATTTTATTCTGATGAAAATTACAGTCAATGAGATACTTGTGAAAAAATAAAAGATTTTTCTCTCACCCACGGAATCTCTGGAATTCCCTTGTGGGTATGGGGCTCCTCCCTGGTTGAGAATACCTGTTTTAGAATGATATCCAGTCAATTTTGACCATGTCTTGCCCTCATCATTTAATTTTATATTCGATTTGTTGATTTTTTTGTGTCTCAGAAATTATTTTATGTTCATCGATTTTTTCGGAAACATCTGTGCCATGGAGTAACAGTTTGACTTTTTCGGTGAAGGCATTCTTGGTCATGGTAATAATCCCGCCTTTTTTGTTCGAGGCAATCATGCAAATCTTTGGTTAAATTTGTATAGTGCTTTTATGCGTCTGTGGTAACGTTGTTTCGATGTTTTCCTACAAAAAACACACCAAGAAAACATTCCTTTAATAAATCACCTGATTTGCAGTCTGGTGCACAGCAAAAAATAAATAAATAAATAAATGAATAAAAATAAAATAAAAATATAAAAGCACGAAAAAAATAATTAAAATCTTTAATATTTATCCGAAGTTGTAGTATGGTCTCATCATTTGAAATGGCTAGATGTAACAGTAAATCATATGCTAACAGTTTCTTTTCCCGTACTTCTCGTTTGTGGAACTCTTTTCCGGCTTCTTGCTTTTCCGTCAAGTTTGATCTTCAAAAATTTAAATGCAATTTCAATCGTTAACTTCTGTCTTCTTAATTCTTGTTCTTTTTTTTTTATTGTTTCCGCCCCTTAATATTGTTTTTCTTTTTCTTATAATCTTTGACATTCAGTAACCCCTTCCATCTTATTGGTTTGGGGTGAAATGTTTAAAAACAAAAATATCCAATAGAATATATCATATCTGGTATTGGAAATGCTCATCCCACTCCTCCTGGAAATTGAGTCTTTCAACCTTTCAGAGATTCAAGAGAAGTAAAACTTTCTCCCTCCATCCTCTCTCTCTCTCTCTCTCTATATCTATATATATATCTATATCTATATCTATATCTATATATATATATATATATATATATATATATATATGTGTGTGTGTGTGTGTGTGTGTGTATTTTCTGTTTATACGTTATTTTTAGAGATATAATTCATTTAAGTAAATACTCTGTTTTTAATTAAACAGTGTTAATTACATTTACGGGCCTGAATATACGATAAATTTCGCAGAAAATATGCGCTCTCCGACAGGAATCGAACCGGTAACCCTCATGGGAACAGTCATTTGATCTGACGTAATTTCTCAAACATTCCGGTCGGTAAATGTAATTAATACTGTTTAATTAAAAGACAGAGCATTTACTTAAATCAATTATATCTATAAAAATAACGTACAAACAGAAAGTATTTTAAATAATTGTCAGATTTAGTCCATTTTATTTATTTATATATATATATATATATTCATTGAGTCTGAAACATCAACAGAATGCACTGGACGGCCATTTCGTCCTATATTTGGGACTCATCAGCAGTGCGCATCCACTACCGAGCATTGAAACCCTGACAGTTAGGTTATCAAGCAAACGTCATACCAACTGTTCCAACGGGCGTCGCTGATGAAGAGGTAGCAAATCAGACTCGCCGCTCGCTCACATATTCAGTGGTGGAACTCAACTGAGATTCTCTCTAACCCTATATATATGGTGTCCCAAAAGTCACCTCGGTATTGAAAAATGTCATATTTTTCATAATTTTTTTTTAGAACTCTATATAGACATAGGAAA
>OZ038490.1:44568230-44595730 GCA_964036315.1 Acanthosepion esculentum
TAGAAGCTGGATCAAGCGGTGATATATAAGTATTAATTAGGAGGATTTGATAAATGTAATTAAGTAATTCATCGAGTCTGATTTGCTATATCGAGTCTGATTTGCTACCTCTTCGTCACCGAGGCCCGTAGAACAGTTGGTAGGGTGTTCGCTTGACAACCTAACTGTCCGGGTTTCAATTCTCGGTAGTGGATGCGCACTGCTGATGAGTCCCAAATATAGGACGAAACGGCCGTCCAGTGCTTTCTGCATTCTGTGACAGTGCTTTCAGCATTCTGTTGAGGTTTCAGTTTTACATATATATATATAATTGAACTGAGCTATGATTAATTAATGATAAACATGTCATATTCGTTTATGATCGATTTCATCATGGTTCATCTGTTAAGCTTGGAGAGCAATTATATATTCTAATTGCTCTAAGTAGAGTCCAATCGTGTTACAAAAACCCCAGAGAAATCCAGTAAGATAACTTTAATCATTTCTAAGATACAATGGTTCAGAGTTTAATCTAACAATTGGAAACATTTGCTTTTGCAATACATACATACATACATACATATATATATATATATATATATATATATATGTGTGTGTGTGTGTGTACAGTAGGCATTTTCTCTTTTTGCCCTTCAACAAAGATAAATATACATTACGATTATCTGCACACGTTTTGGGTATTGCAGCTGCTATCAGTTACGAGCGTTTTCTTGCATTTTCTCTTTAGGCATATAATCTGGAGGTTTGGGATATATATATATATATATATATATATATATATATATATATATATATATATATATATATGTAAGGAGTTAATGTATTTTTAATTTTTTAATCCGACATATCTTTATTACTTCATACGTTATTTTTAGTGGATACCGTATTGAACAGAATTTATTTTGTCGTATACCGGTCTGCTCATTCGAGAAAGCTTAAAAAAAGGAAATATCCCCTCTGGGTGTGTTTATTAACTTTTTTTTTCGAATGCGCAGGTCGGTTGACAAAATAAGCACTAATTAATAAAACGGGTCATTCTACTGTAATATGGGTATCCACGAAAAATAACATTTGAAGTGTGTGTATATATATATATATATATATATATATTAAGTGAAATTTCAGTTCGGCAGTGACCGACCTTGACTGCCAGTTTCGTACGCTTTTGCTCAATCATCATTTAATCGGTAGCTTTAGTGCATGAAAATACGAACTTTTATGCGCCTGTGTGCAATTTTAAGCAAACTCTTTTGAGAACTGCTTATTCTTATTTCTATTATATATTGATATTACTGAGTGTTGGCTTTTTTAAAAATAATTCTTCGATTATTTTTAAGCTTTTTTTTAGCCCTTTTAGTTTTAATATCAACTATCTACACGGCCACAATGTGCTGACCGTGTTTGGAACATAAACCATTCCTATAACTCTAGATATATACATAAAACAATTCATATATTCTGTTAAAAGTAAAATAAAATTCATTCTTCATAATGGCTAAACGTATAGCCGAAAGCGCTTGGAAAATTTCTTTATATGAAACAAAACGAACACATGAGAAATTATATAAAAAAAAAAAAACCCAGCCACAGAACCTTGTCAGTCGTTTTCAACGAAACTTGCATAAAGAGGGATTGCTGCTCACATACACAATATATATATGAAAACCATACCAAGGGTTGACCCAAGCCCTGTGAGTGAAATTAGGTAAACGGAACACTTTGGGTGCCGTCAATGGCTTTACTAGTCACAAGTCATTGTAGCCTAGGGTTTGCTGGCCTTCTTCAATTTTGTTGATCATGCTAGATAACACGCTTCTCTCCCAGAAACTAAGTTCTGTTCAGCATAGTTGCATTATAAGCCACAGGTGGAGTCTGTGGGTATTGAAGAAACATAAAATGTGCCCGAGCAAGCGTCTGCAATAGAAATTAGCTAGCCACCCTAGTAGACGAGTATCCTCGAATACGAGTGGCCAGCCATTAATTATATATATAATATTATATATATATAATATTATATATATATCAACAGTGTGGATATGGATATTCACATTGCATGGTGACAGACAAATGATTATCAGTATGTATATATATATTTGTGTGTGTTTGTGTGTTAGGGGTTCTGAAAATTCTTCGGTCTAATCCAATTCTCGAATCAGTCCAAATTGCAAAAGTGAACGCAACAAACTAAGCAGTAATTTGATCATGGCTCGTCGATTCCATTTTACTCGCTGATAACCGTCACGCCACTTGCACATGCTTGCGAAGTTCTACGTGGTCAAGAATTCTCACAATATAGAATTCACACTTCTAAAATACACGCGAGGATTATCGCTATATATAGATGGAGTAAACACAAACGTATATACGCGAGCACACACACAGCACACATACATACATACATATATATATATGTTGTTGGCAAATCTGATGATTGATCGTTTTGAGATTTGATACTAAATTCCGAATAATTTTCTTATCTACCGCAGATTAATATAAAACAGACATCCAAAAATGGTCTACATCGACACCCTGGGGGTCGGCTGGAATTCAGAAGTCGAAAGCAAAGATTTTCTAATCTGGTTACTAAAAACGCCATCTTTAATTCATTTGTATCCCTGAAAAGTGTTTTTACCTATTTAAATACAAACCCCACAAAGTAGAAAAACGAAAGAAGATTGCCAATTCTTTCTTATTTAAACTAATTTTTACCGAATATAAATACTCTTGTCAAAGTGCGCAAACCACGTTCCACTCATTTGAAATCCTAAACAACCTATTAAAAAGAATTTTTTTAATATAAGGCCCAAGAGCCAATCAAGATAAAAGTATGCTGTGTGGTGTTATATGAGCGTAAGTAAAGACAAAAAATGAAGATCATGGGTTTATGCAGGGAAGGTGACAGTTAACTCCAGATGTGAAGATATCAAGATTTTAGCAATTGGGAAATCTACCTTTCAGGAATCAGTGCAGTTTTTGGAAAGAAGCTCTCTGAGTGGAACTTCCTTGTTACTAATAGAATACGAAGAGAATGTGGATGATTCACTCTTGAATGCATGGAATAGTGGGTCGAAGTTGTAAAGGTTAGGTATGGTGGGACTAAGGAATCTAGCTTATCAGAACACATGCCATGGAAATAGCGATATAGGGACAAGTTAGATGAAACGATGACAATATTAGCTATTCCTTTACTGGGAATCATTCAGCATTAATTGATTGAGTAGTCAGTATTGCTGTCGGTTAAAATTCATAAAATCTTTCTCTTAAAAACATTTTTTAGGAAAATAAATTTCTCAAATCCTGTAGCTGTTATTGCTCTTTACAGAGGCTGACAATATAAAAATTCGTTTAGTGACTCCTGGCTTAAATTGGCTCTGTAAATGTTTGGGAGAGATAGTAAGGGGAACAAACATTGCTTATAGCTACAACGGATAGGAAATTGTAGAGAGCTGTAATCCTTCACTTCCTGAAGAAAAAGACAAGTTAGTTTGTAAAATTCTACGTTTTTTTCACTAAAAATTATTTTTAAAACTATTTTTTAAAATATTTGGGTACAAACGAATTTTATGAGCTTTTCAAATTTTAATTCGTAAATGTACTTTTCACTTAACGATATCATCAAACCGCCGTCTTGAAAGCAATAAAGAATTTTAAACGATTTTTGAACTATTATATTATTATAATTAAACTTTAAAAAAAGAAAGAAAATCTTCTTGTAAAAATTCATTATTCATCGAAAAATTTTTATTTCTTCAGACACTAGTGTCCATAATATAACTTATTTACAAAAGCAATTAAAAGCTTTTCTAATTAAATAATGTCATAGTTTTATTGCATTTTTTATTTTACAATTCAGAATAGATTTTCGACGAAACGGCTAACTATTTTACAAAAAGAGAAAAAAAAATGATGATTTAATTTCTCGAAGGAGTCCTGTTTATTAACTAATAACCCCGCTTAAAATTTTAATTTCTCGAAATTTCATGAAATTAAGTAAGTGTTTGGTAACAGATATATATATATAAAACAAAAACAAAACTTTCTAAAAAAAAAACTAAAAAATAATTTCATTCATTTCTGAATATGTCCTGAAAGTTTCATTAAAATCCGACAATTATTTGAATTTAGCAAGAATTTCCAAATCAATGTGTTTTTCACTCCCCCCCCCCACGCAAAATAAACAACAAAAAACGAAACTAACCTTTATAACCTTTATCTTCGGTCCGCCGCTAACGTAAAAAATCAAGATTTTTAACCAAATTTTACAATGTGCTACAAAGGAGTAAAAAAATTCAAAAAATAATAAAAAATACTTTCCTCTTAATAATAGCACAAACATTTTGATGACAAAACTTTGTTTTTTTTTAGTTTGGGGCCTTTTTTCATCATGCTATGGTGTTTTATACGCGACCAAGTGGAGGTACCTAGATTAGGAGAAATAACGAAAAGACAAAATTTACTAAACGATACGAAGGACAGGAAATGAGTGGAGAGCTATGATCGCCCACGTCTTGATGGAACACAGAAAATAGAAGAAGAATTATCAGTGATCAAAGTTGCAGCAACAGTAAACAGACAATAGTCGTACTGGCAGCGGCTCTCGAAAATGACATTTAATCATTTGTTTACTGGGGCAAGAAATGCCTTGTAAATTTCAACGCCTTCAAACCAAAACCGCCATATTTTAATCATCATGGAGTAATATTTTTGCCTTCTATCACCATGGTCGATGCTAAAATCCTGATGTACGACTCATTGCGCCATTTTGGTCTCGCGTTTTTAACTAACATGAAACGAAGTTGTTACATTGAATCAACTGCTAGGTCTGTTGCTAGGAAAGGTGGTTCACTGTGTTATGTCAGACAGTTTTTCTTGCTGGAGTTCATTTTGCACATTTATAAATCTACCATTAGTCCGTGAACTGAATGTTGCTGGCATATCTGTTTTGCAGCTTCTGTCATATATATCGAGATTCTCGAAAAAGTCTCAAAGAAGGTCGGTAATGTTATCGGTCCTGACCCGGCATTTCGATTTCACTCACTTTCCTACCGTCGTGATGCAACTCACCTCTGTCTTTTGTATTAATATTTCCATGGTAATTGTTTTAATGAGTTTTCATTCTTGGTTCCTCGAACGCATGAATTTAAGCGTACTACTAGATTGGAAATTAGGTCTCACCGTTTTATTGATGAGATAGCTAGATGTAACAGTAAGTTTTATTCTAATAACCGGAAGAAAGTTTCTTGTCAATCGCTATCTTTTGTCGTCTGATTCCTGTTCTTTTATTACCATTTCTCCACATTAAAGTCTTCTCATTCTCTTTCACTTTCAGTAACCACTGGCGTCTTCATGACATTATCACATTGCTTGGAGTGAAATGAAAAGTAAAAAAAACGGCTTCCGATAATGACGGTTGGAAAGTTCCAGTTTCGCATTGGACTTATTTTTTTATTTCCAATCCACATTACATATCGAAAGCAACTGAATTTAAGCTGAAAAATATGATTAAAAAAATCAACAATGGTTCAAATAAGAAATTTAAATAACATTACAACAGTTGTCTCACATGAATACAGATTGTCAATTGGGAAGTCGGAATTAAAATGAAAAAATTAACAAAGTTCAAAACTGCAATAGTTGGCTCCTTTGAATAAAGATGCTGACTTGGGAATTGCAATTTGCAATAAAATGCAACCAAATTTAAGGTAAAAAAAATACTAGTAAAATAATTAAGAATGCTTCATCCATGAAGACGGAATAAAATTTTAGTATGAAATGGGATTTATTATAAAAAGCAATTGAAATTAAAATATATTTTCCTTTGATTCGTATGTGCAGCAGCTTATACGCAAATTGCAAAATGTAATAAAATTAAACAGTAACAGAAAAATTGTTAGGAAACAAGAAAAATCTCCTTAATACACCATAGAAAAACGAAAATTTCATATATATATATATATATATTTTAGAATTGGACATAGCCCACATGTATCTATAAAAAGAACGTTAAACATAATATAAATGTCTTTAAATAAATATATATATATATATATATATATATTTATATATATATATATATATATATATATATATATATATATATATACAGAGAGAGAGAGGGAGAAAGAGAGTGAGAGAGAGTCTCCTCCAAAAGTATTGGAACGGCAAGGCCAATTCCTTTGTTTTTGTTGTTCTCTGGAGACATTTTGGGTTTCAGATCAAAAGATGAATCTGAGACATAAATATGGGTTCAGAATTTCCTTGTCCAGCGTAGATCAAAATTAGATTAACTTCCGGCTGTCAGTCAAGCTGTGAACCTTTTAACCCCTTAAATAAAGCGTGTTAAAATGCATTTCTGCGATATTTCACACTTAAAGTAAGTAATATTTGTTTCCACTCAGTTTAATTATACTTTGAATAATCTAATACCTCTCAAATAAAGTTTCAGAAAAGTATATTTTATTTTCTGAAAGAATTACATTCTGATGAAAGATGGCAAAAACTTGGCGCTAAAATCAGCGATGTTTAGCAATTTCAAAATGAAAACTTCTTTCGGTCAAATTAAATTAGTTTTGAAATACAGAAAAAGTATTTTGCTTATTGGAAATATTAAATTGAATCTATTAACTTGAAATTAAAACTAAAAGATGCTTCAAGAAAATTTTTCATTTTAAAAAATTCATTTCAAATCTTAGGTATCGTATTTCTGTGGAGGTAT
This sequence comes from Acanthosepion esculentum, assembly GCA_964036315.1. Classification (NCBI taxonomy): domain Eukaryota; kingdom Metazoa; phylum Mollusca; class Cephalopoda; order Sepiida; family Sepiidae; genus Acanthosepion; species Acanthosepion esculentum. Next base: position 44,574,946 of record OZ038490.1, read on the forward strand.
CTTATACATACATACATACATACATACATGCATATATATATATATATATATATATATATATATATATATATATATATATATATATGTTTATTCAAAAGTACAGATGAAACTCCGAGTAGAGGCCCGTCAATAGAGATGCCTTTGCTTTGAATAATAACAATATTTACTGCGCTATGAAACATTAAGCATTTTTTTAATGTTTTCAACGACCATTTTCACCCCTTAGTGTGTATTTTGATTATATATATATATATATATATATATATATATATATATATATATATATATATATATATATATATATATATATAATGCTGTTGGAGATGCAAAAAAAAAAAATTTAATTCGAAATTTATATAATGTTCAAGCTTTCAATTCACATGAGTCATTTTCAGGTGGGTGAAAAATACTTTTAAAAGCACTTTTAAAACAATGCATTTCTTAAAAGTACTTTTGATTTTCGTTCCTTCTCTTTACTTTTTCACACTTCTGACGATGGCTGACGAGATTTGAAACCTTAGACCTAACATAAATTTTGCATATTTCTTTTACATCTCAACACCAGAATTTGAGAAATAATGATTCGCATTTTAGAAAAAAATTAATAAATTTAATAGAAATAAAATATCTGTTTCTAATAAATAAGTGAATATATGGTCGTGTGATTACCCCCACCCCCGGCTCTCTCTCTAAATTCGAAAAATGTTTTCGTGTGATGCGTTTCATCCCTTGGGACTTTATCGGATTTGTGGGATATTTAATAACAAAGATGATGGAAACAAGAAGAAAAAGAATTTAAATGAAATTGGTTAGATTATATACCCAAAACACATTATTAAAAAAAAATTCAGGAATATTTTCATGCGCATGTGTAGTCGCATCAACGTAAACAAAACTAATCTGATGAAGTCCTGAAGAACGAAACGCGTCACACAAAAACATTTTTCACTTTCTCATAGATCTTTTCTCCTAAACATGACATATAAAAATTTATATATTGTTATCCCATATATATATATATATATATATATATATATATATATATATATATATATATATATATATATATATATATATATGACTGTTTCAGTTGACAATATGAATATAATAGCGTTTTCTAAATTCTTCCAGTTGCTAAGGACATTTTGTTTTGTTATTGATAGTTACTTTGTTTTAATAAATTTATTTCGTTTTTGCCTTGAAAAAGTCCACATTGGACGAAACGCATCGGCTAATATTACAGTTTTCCTATTGTGTTTTACATTTATAAATATCTATGTATGTATGTATGTATGTATGTATGTATAAGATTTAGAAACATTGGTCTAATGAATATTCGTCTAAAGAATATTGGTCTAAGGAATACTCATCTAAGAACTTTGGTCTATGGAAGACCCGTCTGAGGATCATTGGACTATAATAATATTTTTTAATAAATTAAGAGTTTATTATTCATGTACAAAATACTCAATTTTATTGATATTCACTATATTACAGAATAATATTTAAGAGACTCATAGCAACATTAATTACTGAAGCGACATGTGATTTATATGCATTTATTGGCATGCACTGTTTGTATATTAACAAAAACCAGATTAGACAATAATTATCTACACGAATATTTCTTAGACATTTATTCTTTAGATGAGTGTTCCTTAGACCAGTAATTCCTTAGATCTGTGTTCCTTAGACGAATATTCATTAAACTAATGTACTGGATCCCATATATATATATATATATATATATATATATATATATATATATATATATATATATATATATATATGTAAAGAGAGACAGATTCAGCTCTGGCGTATTTATGGACTTCTGACATATGTTTCCTATTACAAAGCCATTAATTATTCCAAGCGCATGACCGAAGAATCGCAAGCGCTTTGTACATCTTCGGGTTGGTTTGGCTGAATGAAGCCATCCAATAATTGCTCGTTATTACCGCAAGTTCACGCCATATGCGAATAATCAACAGCTTTCTCCTTCTCTCGCGTTGAAGACGTGTCACTTGCAACACTGAATTGATTTCAATATTTAATCGAAGAGTAGAGATGAAGATAAGTCTCCGCCTACCATGACTGACGTCGCCATCAGCAATTTGTTTTTCTTATTTGTTTTCTTTCCACCAGTGAGTTTTTTTTCTTCTAGAATTTCTCCAAGTATCACTGTCTCTAGTATTCTAAAAATCCTTTTATTGTCTTCTCAATATTTTTTTCTTTTTTGGTAACTTAAATTTTGTTGGCTGCCTTGCGTTTCTACCCCACCTTTTTTACAATGATATTCACCCTGTATAAGGCCCAAGAGCCATTTGAGTTAGATGTTTACAGAGTAAAAGGCACTGAACACTTTCCATTGAAATAGCGATAGAGCAGCGGGAGGGGGAGCTTCCGACGTTTCGTCTGTGAAACGAATTGTAGGGTGGAAAATAATTCTTCACCCTCAAGTACCTGGTGACAGGAAAGTGAAAACTTGGCAGCTCCTTTCCATATATGGCAGCAGTACTCCATTTTGGAGCTGACCTGGCTCTTGTAAAGATAGAGGATAACAAGAGGACTCAGGTGCTTACTGGAAAGGTACAAGAAAATAGACGATTTTTGCACTTGAAGTCTGGGTTGAGTTTCAGTCCCAATAGGCGCTCAATGCACGGGTCTTCCATGAGAGCGCACCCGTTCATCGCTATGTTTGCATAATATCTTAACAACTCCCTCTTTTTGAAAATACAAATCTCCTTTAACGTTTCTATTTTTGTTCTTCGTTTTAACATGTTTTTTTTTTAATTTCCAATCCTCTTTTTCGCTTTCCTTTTTAATTTGCCTCATTATAAATTTAAATCTCACGTCCAGTTTTTTTTTTTTTCATTTTAGCACCTCCCTTTTAATTTCAAACGAACAGATCCGCAACACATTTTGCCTAAATAAAAATAAATATTTTATTTGTATTGAGTATTAAAATAACTAAGGGAAGTAACCTCTCATTAATTTTCTACCGCTAGTTGATTTACCTCCCTTCACACTACAGAGGGTGACGCGAAAGATATAAATAAATACACAATGGTAATTATTATATAGTATTGCTCCTTGGTCTTTCTTTCTTTTTTTACTTGTTTAATCTTAAATCGCTCCTTTAAATTAAAATTCTATTTCCCGTTTCTTCTTTTATTCTTCATTTTAATACCTTCATGTTTTTTTTATTACAAGTCCTTTCTTTCTTTCTTTCTTCATTTTGTCTCGATACCATGTCATGTGACAGAGTTCATTTTTCTGTATCTAGAGCAATTACGTCTTGACACCCTTCAAAAGACTACTCTTTAAACTTTTACTTTGCAAAACTATTTAAAATTTCCTTTTCGCGCTCTCCTTAATCTCTTCCGTATCTGTTCAAAAGCGATTCTTGCTTTGAGAAAAGCTGAAAGTCTCTGGATCCCAGAAAGATGGTTGCAGACGATGTTTTATTTTTTTTCTAAAATTCCTGTACTAGTAAACCTGTTCATTATGAATGCAGCGGTCACGCAGTACCCAAGGTCACTCAATGATGCCTCCATGTTGACTAAGTAACTCTCCGGGAGAATGTAAGTATAAGTAAGGTACTCTCGGATAAGTAAGGTACTCTCCGATTTTGTTGACAAGCTACGTCAACGGCGCGTAAAACGGTTCTCGAAATATCCAGGATGACTTTTTATAGGGGATATGTGGTTCGTCTGAACATTTTCCTTAGAAAATTAAAATTTAAACCAAAAATGAAGTAAGGCGGCCCATATCTGCAGTAGAGCTGATCAATCCTCAATTTTCAGTCTTGATAGATTTCGAAATCGTTTCCTTGTAGCAGAAGAATTATTTCCCACTATGCAATCTCTTTCCACCGATAGATGCAACGCTGGAAGCCTACCATTAACGTTAAACCTATTTCCCTGGCAGGCGTTCAGACGAACTCCATTCTTTCGTTCTACTAGTTCAGACATTTACAGCTAGGATATGCAGTGCTATTTCCACGGAGCCGAATTACACTCGTTTCCGTTGTGTCCCAAATACAAAAAATGAAAGTTCCTGATTTTCCTAAGTACTGCCACTTTTTGGATAGACTCACGCTTGTTTGTTTTTCTCTAAACAGTTTAATCCTATGAACCCGGGCGGCGCGTATACTGTCCAGAGTGAAGGAGAGAAGAGTTGGACAGCAGGGGCCCAGGTTAGAAGATCCGTACTCATCAGAGGGCCAGGGTTCAAATGGTTAATATTGGTCAAGAATCAGTTGTTACCTTTCCCCCTCGTCCTCGTAATCTTCATTTCAGAAAACCTCCTTATTTATACATATCACATGCCGCATGAAGTAACTTGAGTGACTCTCGAACCTTCTAGTGAGTGAATTCTAGCAGAAAAAATGTTGGGAATACTTGGTGGCGGGAAAAGTTGTATATTGCCTAGAAGTGTCAGTAATTAAAGCGCAAGCCAGGATTCGAAACGCAGATTTTTCAAGCTAGGCTAGTCCATTCTTCGAAGAGGACTGGTGCAATATAGTCTTCACACACACACACACACATATATATATATATATATATATATATATATATATATATATATATATATATATATATATATATATATATATATATATATATATATATATATATATATATATATCAAATATGTGGTGTAGTTCAATTTATATTATAATGAATCATTCATACAAAAAGTAAACTAGTAAAGTTAATAATACAAAATGGCGAAATCCCTTTGCTAACAAAATTTTTAATTTTGTTAACGAAGGGATTTCGCCATTTCATATCATTAACTTCACTAATTTACTTTTTGTATGAATGATTCATTGTAATATATATATATATATATATATATATATATATATATATATATATATATATATATATATGTGTATGTGTGTGTGTGTGTGAGAGAGAGAGAGTCAGATTAACCAAAACTTACTAAATGTTAATGTGTGTGCGTGAAACGGTATAGATTGAAAATACCTTTCATGGCAATGATATTTTAATTGAAAAACTCCTGAAAAAAATATTTGTATAATCCAGAACAATGGTTTATGTGAGATTTGAATCCACGACCTGTGGTTGATGAGAACATAGCCCTCAACCCGAGAGGTACAGAGACATCTGAAATTGATATTAATTGATAGAAATTATAGTCGTCGCATAGTTTGTAAGTACATATGTATTCTCCGTTGAACACGTGTTGTCATCTAAGATTCATGCACCTGTTCCCTGTTTTTGTAATTGTAATTGTGATACCTTAAGCAAGATCAGTTCGACTTAATAATGTTTGAATGATATATATATAAAAAAAAAGACGAAATATTTGTATCCATTATAGGCATTTCAAATTACTTATTGATAGAAAAATACTACTACACATCTACAATAAGGAGTCATTTTCTAAATAAAAGACCACGCACATAGGGCACTTAATGAGGATTGAGCTTACTCCTCAGTCGTAGTTCGCTGACAATATCATAAGACAATGGACTCTTTATTTATCAAGCTTTCCTTAGTTTTGGCACGAGGTCAGAATTAATGGGACACTCAGTGAGTATCAAATTCACTATTCTGTAATAATGGTCAGCCAGAGTAGCTCGCAAATAGTAAATAACCCTATTACAATGCGCTCATTTTGTTATTTTCAAAGCTTACCTTAGGTTTGGTACAAGGTCAGAATTATGGAGCGCTCAATGACGATAAATTTGTTACTAATATGATCAAACAAACTATGGGGATAGTATTTAAGATATTTTAGGGTATATTGACTGTAATTTATCTCATGAACCGTATTACGAAACCAGAGAATGTGTTATTGAAAACCAGGTAATCGAATCAACAAAGATAGTCAAGATAACTGATGGAATATTAACAATACTCTATCCTCGAGCTTCAGAGAATACGAAGAAGGCGGGAAAGTTTACCGGTCAAAACGCAATGTTCAAAACAACTAAGATGAGGATAGTAGTCCAAATAATTTGTAGAAAACTTAGGAGAAGGAGTGGAAAGCGCATTAGCTGAATAATTCCTGTAATAATGACGACATTTCTTACATTATTTACATTATTCGGACTATTGTCCTCATCTTTATCACCATATTTATTACAACGTTTTGGCCGTTGTACGCTCCGGCCTTCTTCAGGTGGTTGGAATGTCGAACTGAACCCTTTATTTCGCTCACTGGGATAGACTGTTCTAGTTCCACGTGCCATGTTTAATGGATATCAGTTATCAGTTATCTCCTGTTAATTTCCCTCTGAAAGTTCTCCACTGCTTTAACCGGGTATTGAACTCACACGCTTTGGGTCCTGTCACTGGATCTAACTAACGCCTTTATACTGTCATGGCACAGTGGACATATATAAATCTGAACAAGGGAATGGCTCCTGTCCAAAATATAGAGGGAGAAAGCCAGAAAATGGAGGTCACATCGGCAAGATCATTGAGTAATATTGAAATGCATCATTTTCCTTCACAAATTATAACAATGAATTAAAATCAATCATCATTTTCTTACAAAAATGTCTGACACGCAGCAAGGCGCGTGTAATTCGGCTAGTTGTATAATAAAAACAAAAAACGATGCTCGATGTCAAATATAAAAATATACAGAGTTAATATAATAAATAAAAGAAAAACAATACTCAGATGTTACCGCCTTTTCGCAAATTAAAATTTCATATAGACACCTAGATATTTATGCAGTTGCCTCGCTATCTTCAGACAGCACAAATAACGAGACACTCAGTTCTTTATTTTATTAGCTAATTAGGAATTCAGTATCTCGTCACTTGTATCGCCTGAAGATTGTGGGATATCGACATAACTATCTAGGTATCCAAATGAATCTAAGTCGCGGAATGATAGTGTGGTGAAAATAAAGGAACTCTTTAATCTTTCCCTGACTTTCCAGGACTGATTGATTTCCCTTTGTTTTTCGTATTTCTCTCTCCATGAGGTAGTCGGCCATTTTCGTGTTACGGTTCGCTACCGGAGTAGATTTCTAGTGGAATAAAGCTTCACTCAAGCTATATGGACTCAGCCTTCTTTTACTTCCTCTCAAACCCTTTTTCATAACAGATATTAATATCTGAGTATTGTTTTTCTTATTTTTTCAAATAATATTGTCAATTTAGTTAGAGGCGGATCTTGGTTATGCGGAAAAGATATCTATTTGCTCTTAAATGCTTTTTTTAATTTTTAATTTTTTAGTGAAAACTTTCCTCTCAAGGGAGAAACTATTTGTTGGCACCATACGCATCAATCGTTTCGCATACGCCCCCAAACGTCGCAGTGATATCAATTTAAGAAGTTGCCATCAAGTCTATATCTGCAATTTCACGTTACGCCGCCAGATAAAGTAGTTACATTTTCAATTAGTTTTATGGTGGAAGCTTCGTAAAGTTCGATGAAAACGGTTTTCCTACCAGAGAAAGTCAAACGATATTGTTATGCAATCAGTTGCAGACGTGATTGGTTTATTTGAAAACATTCTTATCATTTGACGTCATAAGGCATGACCTCGTTTTGGCAATAGGATTCGCAACTCGTAAACGTATGTTTTATTTTTATTTATTTTTTTTTTTTTGCAAATTGCCAATAGACTGACAGCTATTCTCCAGACACCAAAAGCACAAGTAGATATTCAAAATAAAGTGACAGAACGAAAGTAGGAAGAGAAAACAGAAAACACAAAAAGAAGAAAACATCAAAAAATGAGTAAGAAAACAAACCATCGGTCAAAAAAATAACACCAAATTCAAGAGTAAGTCATGATGTGATTAAAATAAGTAGGGGGGATGACAAATACTTGGCCCAACCTACTTACCAAAACCTGAAAAAAAATCAGATTGATTTCATTTAGGTCAGAGACGATCATAGCACTCCACAGTTTCATTTTCTTTTTATTTGCGTGATTTGCTAAGACTTCTATAATATATATATATATATATATATATATATATATATATATATATATATATATATATATATATATATATATATATATATTTATATATATATATATATATATATATATATATATATATATATATATATATATATATATATAAAGGTATAAATACTATAGAAGGGTTTCCTGTTACATTACTTATGTTTCAAATTCAGAGTGATCATTCTCTTAAACTGGTTGCTTTTCATGGAATCAACATTGATGGTACACACATACACACACACATTCATATATATATATATATATATATATATATATATATATATATATATATATATATATATATATATATATATATATATATTAAGATATGTCTCATTAAATAATTTAGACAAGTTTTGTCTATTTATTTTTAATAGGATCCTCTCGCTCTTGTAATTACGGACAGGTTTCTTAGTATCATTATTAAAAGAAGAAAGAAAATTACCATGTTGATACATATTAATTTTATTCCGAGTACTTTCGACATTAGCACAATATCCTTATCTGAATTTTGTTTTTCTGGGACAAAAAACTGAGGATGCTGATTTGATTAAGCGTTGATATACCGTTAAACAGACAGATCAATCAATCAAATATTAGTTTACTACGGTCTAATCTTCTACCAGATTCCGAAAATGGAGAACATATTCAGCATGACGGTGCTTCTTGCCAAACATCACATGCAACAAATGGTTTCTTGTGGATAAAGATATTCAACTTTTGGAAGACTGGCTAGTACATGTCATGGTATCAATATAATGGAAATTGAAAAACAAGTTGCTCCATTCAATGCCACATCGAAATGAGGCAATTATTCGAGGCAGTTATTCGAGGCAATTATTCGAGCTAAATGCACCAACATTAATTATTGATTCCATACTTTCATATTTTGTTCTTTTTAATAATAATATATATCACTTCTACAAAAAGAAAAATGTCATTTTAAGAAAAAGCACTGAAAGTTTTTTTTTTTTTTTTTGCTGGTGGCCCAGTGTTCTTGGCCTTTACTCAGCATGACTATCTCGTGATATTGAGTAAATGGAACAAGGTTTAGTAGAGATAACAAAAAAGACAGAATTTATTAAGAGCTACAAAGGACAGGAAATGGTGGACAGCAATGATTGACAACGTCCTTATGTGACAAGGCACATAGAAGAACGGCCGTAAGCTGGAAACTGAAATGACAATCGACATAATGCATGGTCGTCAGCAAAAGAGACAGTCGAAGATAGGAGCTACATATTGGGGATGTCAAAATCAAGAAGGCTCAGGGATTCAACACTCTATGAAGTGTAGAGTAGTAAGAGACGACGGGAAATGTGACCAAATGTATTAAGAACTACAAAGGATGGGAAATTGTGGAGAGCCATGATCGCCAACGTCCTGATGGGACACGACACATAGAAGAAGAAGATGCTTAAGGTGCTCTATCATCCACCATATTGCATTAACGTAGATAAAGTCACTAGTTTTATATCCCTCGGAGTTCATGAAATGTACTGAGAAAAGCACACTGCTAATCGCTCTTATTTGGGGGGGGGGGGAAATTAACAAAAGTAATTATTCTAATAAGTTGATCCTAAAGTTTTGCACGCCAATAGTAAATAATTTCAACTGTCTCTTATAAAAATGAGGATAGAGGGCTTGTAAAATTTCACAGTCACAGGATATATTGAAGGCAGGGGGAACAGAGGAAAGTACTAAACAAACTTAGTAGATAAGTAAAAAAAGACAAGACTTACTTCGAGCTACAAAGAACAGGAAGTTGTGGAGAGGCATGATCACCTACGTCCCGAAGGGAGACGGCACATAGAATATATATATATATATATATATATATATATATATATCGGTTTTGTAGTGCGTATTCAATTTATGTAACGTAAATCATTCAAACGAAAAACAAATACTGAAGCTAGTTATATGGCGAGAATCACTCTCAAAATGGTTGTAATTTATTTTTAAATATTGTTTGTTTGAATGATTTACGTTATATATATATATGTATGTGTGTGTGTGTGTGTGTGTATGTGTGCGTGTGTATGTGTGCGTTTGTCTGTGTGCAACTATGAGAGTAGGTTAGTAAATACTTAGTCTTAAATAGTTGTTTGCTGAATTTTTAATAGTATAATGTCCGCAATTTGAGATCAATAAACGAAGATTATATTTAAAATGAATATATGTTGTTCAAAATAAATACTTTTTCATTATGAGGCTACAGACTTATTGATACATTTACACATATAATCGGCATTAGAATCGTGTGAAATCTGAGTAAATCATAAAAGTAAGATTTCACGGCCGTTTGCCGATGTAGTTACCCCTCGTTTCTTTTCAGTCTCGTATTTCCAGCTGTTTCATAAATTTGTTGATATTACGAAACGATTTAAAAAAGCAATCATCGGATGACAAAGTCACTCTTACACAATATGATGGAAATCCAGTGCTTCCTTTATCTCCAGTTCTGTCAACAGTTCGTTGTTTCTTTGCACCAAGTTGGCCATGCGCAGATACAGATGTATACTTGGGGAGCAATCCCTCTTTTATATAAGTTTTTATTAAAGACGACTGACAATGTACTGCTATTAAATGTTTTTTCATTAAACTTTTTCTATAAGTGATTTCTTTTCTGGACATAAAGTGTTTAAAGCCTGTCAGAATGTTCTATTTACCCGAGCACATTCGGCTATTCTATTAGGCATTATCAAGATTTTTTTTTTAAATGAATGTGTAGATTTTTTTTTATATGTTTCTAGAGTGATGGGAATGTTTTTTTTTATTTTACAAACATGGCCAGCACGTTGTGGCCGTATTCATAGTTGATGGCATTGAGTGTTGGCCTTTGTCTTTTTTACTATTAGTGATTCCATTATTTTCAGTCATTTTTACATGTGGATGTGGCTATTATATTTGTATTTTCTACAAGTATGCTGCGGATGGAGTTTGGTGGGTTTCCGTCTATATTTAAATGAGTTTTCTCACACACACACACACACACACACACACACACACACACACACACACACACACTGACACACGCACACGCGTATATATATATATATATATATATATATATATATATATATATATATATATATATATATATATATATACCCAAGATTGCAGACTAGAAAAAGAGTGCTCAATGCCATAGAATATATATATATATATATATATATATATATATACGGAGTTGTTTTTTCTGTTTTCTTTTTGAATCTGTAGGTCTGATGAATTTGATCGTTTTTACGATTCCAATGGAATAAATTATGACCATGGAATATTAGTGTTCAAATCTTTTCATTATACCATTACTCTGTCCTGAACATTGAGTTCTACCTGGACCATATCCTCTTGGAATTATTTTTATACATATATGTATGTGTATATATAATTGCATATGTATGTGTATATTTACCACTAATATTGTCTATATATATATATATATATATATATATATATATATATATATATATATATATATATAACTTAATATCATCAAGGGGAAGATATTATTTTAAGGGGTTAATTGTTAGCACTTAAGAATATGATCTTAGAGTATGCCTATGAAGTTTTCAGTGATACCAAAAGCTTATTTTCGTAGAGGGTAGGAAAAGCGAGAACGTCACCTGCTATCCAGATTATTGTATAAGGCGCATACGAAAACAAACAACACTCGACACAACCAATGTGAAATTTGAAAAAAACAGACATTTATTATAATGACATCAAAAAACGCAAAAAGAACAGATTAAGGGACAATAACCAGTTCAAAAAAGGACATATGGCTCATAAAAACTAATAAAATTTTCAAGAAAACTTTCAGAAATCGAAGACTCTTTTGAGATGGTACAATGCAGTTCCTTTTAAAAAATGTTCTGACTAGACATATTCTTTTCAAAAAGACATGCTTACTTATTTGAAAGTCGAAACTGAGAAAGTTAGAAAATTCACCAGAGGCGTTGAGGACATTAATAAATTTGTTCTTTGTTTTTAAACATATTTTGAGTATTAATTTCAGGAATTTTCTGGTTTCTCTTAGCTTCTGCTTCTGTTTCTTTCTTTTGCTTCTTACTGCTTTCGTAAGAAACAAACTAGTCCATCCACTGGTGTCAGCTTGTCCTTCTGAAATCTTTCTCTAGTTTGATGATTCCTCCTTCTGTCCGTCTTTATTGTAGCCTTCTAATCTTTTCACCGAATTCGACTTATATAGACCTCAAATATGCCCCAGAGAAATCCCAAACTTTAAATTTGCATGGAAAGATGTCGCCCTTCTCATTGGTCAAAAAATCCAAAATTTGAAAATGAAGTAACTAACCGCCCGCCTTATTTCAGCGAATTTTTTTCGAGCCATTAGAAAATCTTAAAAACAAACGTTCCACATCAAATTTATTAGTTAATTTTTTGCTAATCGTCTGGCTTACGTTTAATCATTTTAAACACTTCCCTTGATAGCAATTGTAATTGTTGAAACGTGACTAATGCATGGAATAATAATGCAACACAAAATGTACTTCGAACAAAATGTATTATAACAAGAAAGTGTACACAATATTTACATATAGTCTTTTGTATATTCCTGGGAAGACCGTTTCTGGAGAATGTGTTGACTGAGTCGCAGTCGGGCAGAGTCTCTAGTTGAATCTCTTGATTCGCCTCCCCTGTCTTCCCGGTACCAACCATATTTATATAGTCGGTACTCCACTATGCAATTTAGGTGGATCCTACCACAACAGTAATAAATAAATCCAGTCTGTTTTAATATCTATTTTTTCTCCGCTTTTTCATTAACCATTTATTTAATTTATATTTTTTATATAAATTTTTATACCATTCTTTGTTTCCATAAAAATTGCAAGCGAGAAGTGCGAGAGAAGAAACTGTTAGCATAGAACTTATAGTTACCTCTGGCAATTTCAACTGTAAAATGATGAGACCTAGCTGCCAATTTAGTACTGCGCTCAAATTGTTAAATCAAGGCACAAAAGAGGAAAGTTCATCAGAAAAATTAATATGAAAATATTTATGGAAAAGACGCCGGGATCCTACGTTACGGTGATGCGAAAGTAACCGATACAGAAATACCACGTCAGTAGCGATAACATTGCAGATTATTCTTTGGATTTTATCAAGAATATCATAAAAAGCAATATTTCATGGCTGTTTGCCTACGAGTTTTCCCTAGTCTCTTTTCGGTTTCGTATTTACAGTTGTTTCATGAATTTATTGATATTTCTACACGAAATGAGTTTTAAAATGTCACTATCGATAGACAAAGTTGCACTGTCACAATATGATGGAGATGCAATGCTTCTTTTATCTCCGGTTCTGTCAACGGTTGCTACTGTCAACAGTTCGTTATCATCTTTGCACCGAGTTGGTCATGCGCGGATACAGATAAAAAAGAAGAGAAACTTAATCGCACCAGACGATTTGCGCAAAAGATATTTTTTAAGTGGGCAAAACTGAAGAATTTGATCTTTGAGTATGCCTTAAAAGATTGTAGGGCGTCAGTGTCTGTTTTCATAAACATTGCAAGGAAACAGGACAGAGATTCTATAGAGGCTCTTGGAATTTTCAAGGCAAGACCAAGATATACAGCAAACGGGACAGAGATTCTATAGAGGCTCTTCGAATTTTCAAGGCGAGACCAAGATATACAGGAAACAGGACAAACATTCTATAGAGGTTCTTGGAATTTTCAAGGCGAGACCAAGATATACAGGAAATAGGACAGACATTATATAGGGGCTCTTCAAATTTTCAAGACGAGACCAAAATATACAGAAAACAGGCTCTTCGAATTTTCAAAGTCATACCAAGATATACAGTAATCATAAGCGAGTAAAATAACATAAAATTTATGTTTATAAAATCAATGTTTTAATTGAATAAAAAGAGTATATTTTTCTTTTATTCAAGTGTGTTATATAGTTTTCCATTGCCTTCTTCACCGTTTAGAATTAAAACATTTCCTTCCCTTAGACTTGTTACCATAAAATGTTAAAAAGCCAAGTCTAACCTGCTATTTAATTCCTAGCTGAAAGAAGAGACGTATTCATGGCATTTATGAGAAAGTGAACGCAAATCCCTACTCGGAATTTGAACTCGGCTTGTCGATTCCATTTTATGATCTGATATCCATTACACTAGACGTACGTCATTTTATTTTGTTTTTACTTTTGTTAAATCGTTTCGCTTCCAGGCAAGATAAGAAAGCCACTAAGATGCGAAGGAGGCACTGAATGCGAAAGAATAAGAGAAAAAGAAAAACATTATTCAGGAGAGACAGCAGTAAAGGAACAGGAATTAAGAATACAGATGTCGACTGACGTTGCATTTACATCTTTGAAAATTAACGTTGTCTGGAAACCAAGAAGTTGGCAGAGAGCTCCACAAGCGAGAAGTGCGGTAGAAGAAACTGTTAGCATAGAACTTACGGTTACATCTAACAAATTCAACTGTAAAACGGAGAGATCTAGTTGTCAATCTAGTTCTGCGCTTAAATTCGTAATAGGCAAAAGGAAGATACGTTACAGCAGTGGGAAAGTGACTGAAGCCGAGATGGCGTGTTGAGACCGATAAAATTGCAGATTCTTTGGATTTTATAAAGAATATCATATAAAAGAAGATTTCACGACTGTTTGCCTACGCGTTTTTTCCTCCAGCTTCTTTTCGGTCTCGTATTTCCGGCTGTATATTGTTGATATTTCTACATGAAACGATTTTAAAAAGCTACAATCGAGTGGCAAAGTCACTCTTGCACAATATGATGGAGATCCAGTGCTTCCTTCATTTCCGCATCTGTCAACGGTTCGTTGTGGTTTTTGCGACAAGTTAGCCATGCACGGATACAGATAAAAAGAAATCGCATCAAACGACTCGCACAAAAGATGTTATTGTTAAGGGAGTAATTGCTAAAACTTAAGAATTTGATCTTTGAGTATTCTTTAAAATTTTGTGTTACGCCAATGTATATTGTTTTATAAAAAAAGAAGGAAAGCATATTGTATTTTTAATTTTATTTATTTTCAAAGAAAGCAAATCCTAAACGCCTGTAAAGATTTATTTCAATTTCCGAAAACCCTATATCCTTTCAGGACGTAAGCAATTATGACTCTGCATAGATCCTTTTGCCATTATTATCTGCTTCCTTCCATTCTGGGGACAGATAGTGAACCAGTTTTCCATTGTCTTCTCCAGCGTTTCGAATTCAGACATTTCCTTCTCTTAGACTGGTTGCCAACGATGGTGAGGGAGTCCAGTATCACCTGCTTTTTTTTTTAAGCGTATCACCCCAAGCAAGGCTGGAGGCCACTATCACGCAAGGGGTTAGAGAAGGGTTGGAGGAAGAGCAGATAGGAGTGGTAAAGGAGAGGATGTGGAGAAAGAGAAAGACAGTGGGTCGATCAAGGCAAGGGGGTTACAGAAGATTTGGAGCGAGAGCAGATAGGAATGAAAGGTGAAAGGATGTGGAGAAGGGAAGTGGATAGATCAAGGCAACTGGAGATGTCGATTGACGCTACACTTAAACCGTTGGAGATTGTATTTGTCAGGGAAACAGTAATAGGGAAGGGAGTTCCATAGGCGAGATGTGCGAGGCATGAAGCTATTGGAGTAGAAGAGACGTCTACATCTAACAGTTTCAACGGTGTAGGGGTGGGAACGGGATGCCAGCCTCGTAGGACGTTTAAATTCACGAGGCCTAGGGACAAGCGAAAGCAGCTCCTCGGAGCATTTACCGTGAAAGTATTTGTAAAAAAGACAGAGCCGGGTAACATCCATAAGTGAACGTAACATACCTGTTCGTAATTTAAACTCGGCTTGTCAATTCCGAGTAGGACCTGATATCTGTTGCACTATACACACGTCCTTTTATTTTATTTCTTTTTAATCATTTCATCCCCAAGCAAGGCAACAAAGCCACTAAGATGCAAGAGCTCCTGCGTCCGAAAGAATAAGAAAAAATTATTCAGGAGACAGATCAATGAAAAACAGGAATTAAGAAGATAAAAGGTAATGACTGACATTGTACTCAAACTCTTGAAGCTCAAAACCGACTGGTAACCAACATCCCGAGCTGCACAGTTAACCCAGTAATGTCTGATAATGCAATGTTCTCTCGAATCTTTAAGGAGTGGCTCGCGTTAAAATTAAAGTGGATCGTGTGAGCAAATTAAGTCGTATAACTTATCTCCTGGGAATTAAAGGCTTGAAATAAATATGTATTTTTAAGAAGGGAAGTTAACATAATCGTGACAGGGGAAACTTCTGAGTAATTTGACAAACGTACAAACTTATCAAATTTGCATTGAATATTACCGTTACATCTGGTCTGGTGCTACTGTTATGTATTTAGAGATTCTTGATAAAAATCCAAACAAGAATCTGCAATATTATCGGTCCTGATATGGAATCCCAGCTTCAGTCACTTTCCACCGTCGTAACGTAGCTTCCCTGTGCTTTTTAGATAAATATTTTCATGGCAATTGCTCTGATAAACTTTCCTCTTTGGTAACTAGACTTAACCTAGTATAGATTGATCTCATCATTTTACAGTTGAAATGGCTAGGTGTAAGCGTAAGTTCTAAGCTTACAGTTTATTCTCTCGCACTTCTCGCTTGTGGAACACTCTTTCGGCTTCTTACTTTCCAGTCAACTTTGATCTTCAAAAATCTAAAGGCAACGCCAATCGTTATATTCTGTCTTCTTAATTCCTGATCTTTTATTGTTCACTCATAATGTTTTTCTTTTTCTCATAGCATTTTACACTCAGTAACACCTTGCAACTTAGTGGCTTTGTTGCCTTGCTTGGGGTGAAATGATTAAAAAATGTATATTTTTTTTCGAAATTATGACGTTCAATGAATTTTTGCATTGCTGAAGCAGCGTTGTAATTATATTTAAATCAATTTCTTTCCTAGAAATTGATTTCTTTTCAGAAAATGAACAATAGACTATCGGTGCTGTTCAGAAGATAATATGGTGGAATTATGTAAGATTTATCCATCGTGGGCTTATTTCTGAGGGCCAAAACAATTAATTCGAACAAGTATTGTTCCAAGTTAAACCAAATAAAGGCTGTAATGAATTAAATGTCGGGAATTAGTTAAGACATTTATTTATGCTTGCTAACCTCGTAGACGCCCCTGTGAAGTATAGAGCCACACTCGCCTTCTAAGTTTCGCTTCTATGGTTTCTGTAGCAAGTATTTTATATAGGGTGGAGTTTAATTTAAAATCTCTTAGCTTGAAATTAAAATTAAAATACAAACGTCAAGAAAGATTTTTCATTTTTTTAAATTCATTTTAAACCTTAGGTATCGCGTTTCTGTGGAGGTACTGTGTATGAATAGTTGTTTTTTTATGCATGTCGCCGGCCACCAAAATTTTGTGGGGGATTCATTCACATCACAGCAGTAGAAATTGGCCTCCTGTTCACAGAGATAAAAGCATACGTGACAGGAAATAACACGTAGACAATTAATAGGAAAAGCATGATAAAGTGTATGTTAATTTCATACAATTTATTTATATTTTTGTGTATTGGTGTGTGCATTTTTTAAGTTACAATTGTATGTGATAAAGGGAGAAATTTATTCCGTAGTATAACAAACCATATTACAGAGAGAAGTTGAACACGTGTTGCCCGTACCAAGGTTCGTGGTGAAGAGATTGAATTTAAAGTACTTTGGCGGGATGTCTGTATTTCCGGTAGGAACAGTTTTTGTTGCATGCTGGGAATATTTTTAATTTGTATTTAATTTATTTTATACAGCGTTTTTTGTTATTGTTTTATTTTATTTATAATTTTCATTATTATTATAATTTATATTTTATTTTTATTTATTTATAATAATAATAATATTCCTACAGTACATATTTAACAGGCATGCCCATGTTTTCTCTATATTTATTTTATTATTATTTTTTTTTGTTTGGAATTCGGTCGTTTGAATCTTTTATATAAAATCCCTAGAGGACTGAATTTCCTACATGCGCACATCCATGTTTATATGGTAAACAGGTCAAAGATTATTACGTTAGCTTCGATGTTTTCATTCATCCACCATATTCAGCACATATTCGCTTACTGTTACAATGTTCTCAAGAAAAGAATCTTGAGAACATTGAGTTAATTTAAATAAAATGTAATTTCCCTTGAAAACCGCATGTTATCTGAAGAAATTCTTTGCTTAGAGATATTCGGAACAATTTCTTGGATGGTGATGCTGACCGCCGGTCTCAAAAAAAAAAAAAAAAAAAAAAAAAAAGAAAAGGTCCAGTAGGGAAGAATGTTAAAATTTCTTTTCTTCAGGAAATGCGATTTCTCAAGTCCATTTACTGCTATCACTCTTTGTAGTACTAATGGGAGTTTCTTTTTAACTTTTTTTAAAATGTCGTGTGGAAAATCAACATGGCTACCGATTTTTGCTGTTGCTGTTGGAAGTCTTTAAGTAATGTGTGCGTGCGTGTGTGTGTTTTTGTTTTTGCTATTCGGTTCCGCTCGTTGTTTGTGATTCTGTAAAATGTCTGATGAAATATTGTTTTCTTTAAATATTGTTTTCATTTGAGAGAAGCCGTTTTAATTAAAAGCGATTTTATATTTCCGAACGTGTTGGGCGCCATCAATGACTTCTATCGGATGAAAATCAGATGAGGTTAATTCAGGAACATGACTCAAAAATTCTTAGGACAATATTTTGATTCTGTAGCATCTGATGATGTTACAAAAAAAAAGGAACTCTAGTGTAAGCTATCTTATATTTAATTTTCTTATCTCTTGTGCTAAAATTGTTTTAACTGATCCGTGAACAGAAGTATTTAAAATGTTCAGAATTTATCGTCACAACACGATGATTTTTTATGATGGATTTAGGGTATGTACACCTATATCATCAGCATTTCTCCCTTCATCATCATTACAATGGCCTCTGGAATTAAAACAAGTTTACGGTTTTCTATTAGTAGTTCTATACTTGGACTTATGTTGTTTCTAATTTTCAACATCTTGATTATGTGTTTTTTTCTCTTCTATTTACATGTGCCACACATTTTAGTTATTGCTGTTGTAGGAAGTCTTCAGGCGATGTGGTTTTTATTATTTGGTAAAGCTGTTAATTTGTGATTATGTAGCGCCAGTCTGTAGCATTATCTTCTTTAAACCTAAAGGATTCATTTACTTGAACCTGTTTTTAATCATTGATCTGAGAAAACAGTCGTTTATAGCTGATAGTTTAGACATTTCTGAATGAGTCAGGTGTCATACGTAATATCCATATGAGAGTCTAGATCAGATGAGGCTATTTAAGAACATGACTTGAGTTTCCTGGTTAATATTTTAGTTTTGTAACATAGTATGGGTTGGATAAAAGTACCTCTAGCACAACCTACCCTGTCTTCTATTTCCTTATTTCCCGTACTAAATTTGGTATAACTGTTCTTTACACCGAGCTATTTGAAGAGTTTGAATTAATTCCACATTCTGAATGTTTATGTTAGATTTAGGGTATGTGTAATCACTACTCACTCTTCAATTCCAGGTCATAATTTCTGTTTTGGAAAGATTTATCTTAAACCCTTCTTTGAATTCTAAGAAGAGAATGTTAATTCTTTTTGTTCAAGCTCATTCTTATACCAACTATGAAAACCTATGACGCCAGCATTTCTCCATTCATCATCAGTACACTGGCCTCTGGAGTGCAAACCAGAATGCTCTTTTCTCTTCGTATATTCATTTGGGATCTGTTACGGAATGTTTAAATTATCTAGGCCGATTTTTTCACATGTGAGCTTGTACATGCGCAAAGCATAGTATAGAAAGAGATTAAACAGGTTGGGGCACTTATTTTCTCTTTGTACTCCTGATGAGGTTTGAAATGGTTTAGTTTTGTGGTCTCCACTAGAGAGATTAACTCTGAATCAATACAGTTCCTTTATAAGACCAAGGTGTTCAGTATAAAGATAAGAAAGACAACGACTGGGAAAATTAAAACTAAAAACACAAGCGCATGCGCGAACACACTGAAAAAAAAAACTCACCGTTTGCAAGTTTATAATGTTGATGCCGCTATTATAATTTGTTATTGCTGCAGTCGACGATGTAAAGGAACCCGGTGCTTAACTATGATCCCATTTGATTCTAATAGAAATATTGATGGAAATTATGTTAATGGTAAAACGATAACGTTGTGCTTTACGACGAAAAAGATATTAGCATTTCTGATGACTATAGCATTTGTACCGCTAATGATTGATGAATGATCTCTCGGTGGAAATCCCTACGGTGCTGATATTGGTAGAGCGAAAGAGGTCAGGGGGTTACACACTGGTCTGTTAATGCGAACCACCCATATTGTTTTACATGTTAACGGTCGCTTAAGTGCTACAGAAACAAACCACACCCACATAAAATAAGCTTTCCAATATACAACTTATTCAAGGATTTAATTTTCCGGGACTGAATTTATAAAAAGTAGCCTCGGGGAGTATAAAGTTTCTGTCAGGAATCTCGTTAGTCGAGTTGAGGTTGGCCTTATTTAGTTGGTCTTTAAAAGGAAATTTATAGGGGTATTTAAATTTGCGATAACGACATCTGTTATATACACTTTCAGTTCGACATTCTTTTTTTCTCTTTCGTTATTTTCGCATTTTTTTAAATTTCCACTTTCCTTCTTTTTCTGTTTCTATCTTTTTTTTAAAATCGGTCTTTCTTTCCATTTTCTTTCTTTTTTCGTTTTTCTATCTTTATTTTCTGTTTTTGTTATTTATCTTTATTTTTTCTTTCTTTCTTCAATCTTTCAGATGTTTTCTGTTAA
>OZ038490.1:44600730-44613230 GCA_964036315.1 Acanthosepion esculentum
GTAAGAAGGAGAAAAGGGAGGGAGAAAGAGAAAAAGGAAAACGAAAAGAAAAAGAAAAGAATGGCAACTAGAAATCTGAGTGATGAAAGAAATACATTAGAGACTAATTTAAAATAGCCCGCTTGTCGTTCAAAAGTTTCAAGCTCCTTTCTATATTAGATTTTCGCATATTATTAGATATATCAACAAAGTGCCAAGTCTTTAAGCTGTCTACTATCTTTAGCGGAAATTACCTTCATCTGAAAAAAAGATTTATATGAATCTTAAAGGATCAGTTTTTAGAAAGTAATCAAAAATTCCAGCCGACCAACCTCAGTAAAAAAAAAAAAATACGTACCAAAATTTCGCTCATATATTAGATTGTCTCATATATATATATATATATATATATATATATATATATATATATATATATATATATATATATATATATATATAATTATTTATTTAAATATTATAACATAAATATGTTATAAAATCACTACAAAAATAGCCATTTTGTTTCAACACTTCTGGTGTCTTATCAAGTGATGATGTTGAATGTAGAATAAATGATTTTAAAAGTTTCAAATTAATTAACGATCCTTCGCTAGGGGTAAACGCTGTTACATAAGCTAGAACGACCAATCAAAATACAAGTATGTGAGAATTCAAAAAAATTGACAATGAAGCAAGGTTATCATAGATATTAAAAGCTTTAAATTTGGGGTTCTAGTAAAATAGAATATGTCCTAACTAATAAGTATTAAATTATATGATAAAATTTGAAATTAAATTTAATTAATTACCCATTTAGAAATCTAAATCTAATCTCTATTAAGTTTAAAATTATAGAATTACTGAGGAGAAAATAAAAAATACATATGTTATTTAATTTATTTTTTCATTGAAATTACGTTAAAAATGATGTTGATAGTTCTAGACAAAAATGTATACATTTTAATTCAACTATGATCTCCTCTCACGTAAAACAATCCAAACACACTCAGGTTATAATACATAAGCGTCCAGACATATTTAGATATATATATACACACAAAAAACGGTGACGAGACACGACCCTTGATAAAAAAAACGAACACACACACACACACACACTCACACACACACACACACACACACACACACACACACACACACACAATGCATGCACTTTCCTTACACATAGACATCGATAAACACATGCACATACATCCACATGAACATTGACCTAGACAATCAGACGCAATAGCCAAAACATATTCGGGGCTTAATATGTTATTAAACGAATTCTAACTACTTATTGAAATATAACTAATCTGGGCAAATATACATAGATAAAATTAGTAAAATTTTAAACAAATAAATATATATAAATATATATATATTTTTTTTACCGTATAGTTTTCCACACACTACATGAACAAATAAATAACTAACTAATATGTATATATATATATATATATATATATATATATATATATATATATATATATATATATATATATGATTTTTCAAGTTTATTGGCATAAGCCATTAATTTAGCGTGTATTTCTTAATATCTAAGTAATCTCGCCGCTATTTTGTTTTTCAGGTGGTTGTTTTTTTAAAATATATATTTTCGATGCCTTCAGAAAAAGAAACAATGTTTTCTGCTCATTTTATAAAAGTTCAAATTGAGATTACGGCCATATCACGATGAAACATCCGTTTTCGTACGACCACCGATGTTAGGTAACGTTCAGCCTGGTCAGTACCTAGATGGGTGACCGTTTGGGAATACCAGATGCTGTAAGCTTGGATGTGCTGGTTGTGTAATGCAGTATTTCCCAACCTGTGGCTAAAATGGGTCATGGCAAATTTCAGATGGGCCACAGAATTTTTTTTATAATTTTCACTGGGCAACAGCTTATTGAATGGTCCATAGAGCCTTTGTTGACTACTAGTCCTTAAATTAACGAAATAATCTTAATATATTTAGATTATGAAAATTTACTAATTACTTGGTGTTTGAATAACGTTTAATTAGTCAGGCATTGAAAATACCGGGTTTTTTTAAATGAAAATCTTTCTCATTACAGCTATTCGACTCTGATTTTGTGAATGTAGCGGTATATATTTATAAGTGGATATATCCATAAATTCTTATAAAAGCCTATTAGTATTTAATTGGTGTTTTAATTATGTTCATGAGAAAAAACAATATATTTCTGTTGTTAGTGAAATTGTGTGTCCAATAAATAGTCATAGGTGTATTGGAATTATTCTATGTAAAATGTAATTTTTTAAAATATAATAATTTCATGGGCCACAGAAAGACTCTGGTTTCTAAGTGGGCCATGAACTAAAAAAGGTTGGGAATCACTGATGTAATGAATAAAGCTTCGGTATTGGAAATCGCATAGCCGAATTCCAATTCCAGTCGAGGCCGTTATATTCACTTACGCGCATATTATTGAAAATATTATATAGATAAACGAATTGTCTCCCTTTTTAGGGGTCGTTGTCACCGGCCCCTGGGTTGGGCCGAAAGCAGCCTATCACGGCCTCTTTTTTCCTGGGCCACCGACGAGTCAACACGGACTAATTTAGCTCCGTGAAACTCAACCAGCAGTCACATGGTGTCCGAAAATGGAACGGCCAAGAATACAACATAGGAACGAGGATGTCCCAACAGTTGCAGCAATGCATCCGAAAATTGAATCCCTCTTCGACCTGAAGACGAATATATTCCGACGTTGCAACAAAAATGAGAAGAACTGTTAACCGAACGAACTTTACTGCCACTAGTTAAGTCCTCGCAAAAAACACTGTTTTTTTGCAACGATTTTTTAAAACCAATTTTTCTATCTTCTCTTTTCTTTCTTCCTTTTTCTGATATAAAGCTTTTCTTTTTTCCACTCAAGTTTGGTGTTGTCCTGTTTTTTCTCGCCGTGTCGCGTCAATGCTCTTTTTACCCTTATTTTCTACAGAGGACACATTATTGGTCACATAAATTCAAAGGGTGTAAAAACCCGCATAATATATCCTTGAGGCATGTATAAAGCAACCTCTTCTCTCGGTCCCTCGCAAGAGTTAAATAGTAGGACTCTATTATTATCGCCCCAAAATCGCTGGTTTTTATCTGCAAAAATGTTGATAAACATTAACAAAAAAACAAAACAAACAAACAAAAATCCATTTGCAGGCTCTTTGTTCCCACCATAGGTTTTGGATTATTCTAGTATCCTTCCCAAATTCTAGCAGTTCAAATAGGTTTTTTACCTACCTGAAATGGTTTCTTGCGTAATCGAAGAAACATAAATATACATTGTTTTACACTTGTATTGCTCTCTCTCTCTCTTTCTCTCTCTCTCTCTCTCTCTCTCTCTCTCTCTCTCTCTCTCTCTCTCTCTGAAAGAATTCTGATCATAGATATTTTTTTAATCGGTATCATCCCACGCAAGGCAGTAAAGCCACTAAGACACAAGAGGTTTCAGGGTGTGGAAGAATTAGGAGTAGAAACATTAATAATGAACGGAAAGAGAAAAGAGTCATCAGGAGGTTACTAGATAGCGATTGACATCGCATTTAAATTTTTGCAGATTAATGTTGGCGGGAAAGCATGGAGCCGGAAAGGACTTCCACAAGCGAGAAGTGAAAGAGAAGAAACTGTTAGCATAGAATTTACGGCTACATTTAACCAGCTCATCTGTGAATTGATGAAATTTCGACGCCAGTCTAGTACTGCGCTTAAATTCAAAAACTCTAGGTGCCGTAGCGAAGGGCCTATCCGAACAATTACCATGAAAGTATTTATAGAAAAGACACAGAGAGGCAACCTTACGGCGGAGGAAAAGAGACTGAAGCCGAGACACGTGGCCAGAACCAATAATGTTGCTGATTCTTCTTTGGACTTTATCAAGGAGTTCAAGATAAATAGCAAGGGCACCGGACCATATGTGGTAGCAATATTCTAATCATTTATGGTTCCAATATCTTTGATAAAACCACAAAGACCTTGTCATAGTTCCGGCCGAATTCTGTTTCGTGCACTGTTAGAATTCGAAATATAAACTTGGTCATGCGTCTCTTTAAGCTGGTTGTCTGATTGAGCTAGCATTCATTTCCGCCTGGCTTCTGGGGCAACGCTACGACGGTTGATCTATTAAGATCGTGCGGTATGTTTCCGCCTCTGGATATTTCATTTATTATTTCCGTAATCTTGTCGATGACGAATGCGTCTAAGGCCGAGAGCATTTCTACTGCAATCCCATCTGATCCTGCTGGGTTTTGTTTTTGTTCAGCTGAACCAGTTCAGATCTTCCGTCAGATTTTAATATTTCAGGTCCTTCCATATTTTGGTCTGTTGCCAGTTTCTCTTTCTCCCACTTACCCCTCTCTCCTTCTCTCTCTGTCCTCTCTTTACCTTTTTTCTCTCTCTCTCTCTTTTACAGCATCTTATATTCCCAAACAGTCACACATCTGCTCGATGTTGCTTAACTTCAGTGATCGGAAGAGAACCGGTGTAGAAAATGAATTAAATAAGTACACAAAAATAGTAAAGAACGTAAGACAAGGATGTGTCTTCTCGCCGGATTTATTGAACATTTACAGCGTGGATATCTTAAGAGAACTAGAAGTCTACCAGGATTTATTAATGGTGGGTACAATCTTAACAATAAAAGATACGCAGAGAGCATTGTGTTGATTACAGTCACAGAAAAAAACAACAAAAAAAAAAAAAACTAAAATCTAAACTTCTAGACAAGGTACTAATGGAAAGCGTAACGTAGATTCCCTGTGTCTTTTCGATAAATATTTTCCTGGTAATTGTTCTGATGACTGTTC
Source organism: Acanthosepion esculentum (assembly GCA_964036315.1). Lineage (NCBI taxonomy): Eukaryota > Metazoa > Mollusca > Cephalopoda > Sepiida > Sepiidae > Acanthosepion > Acanthosepion esculentum. Next base: position 44,605,540 of record OZ038490.1, read on the forward strand.
TTCTTTGTTACGTAGACTTTATGACTTTAAATGCAGTACTAGATTGACGACATGGTCTCATTATTTTACAGTTAAAACGGCTAAATGTAATCGTAAGTTCTATGTTAACAATCTCCTCTCTCACACGTCTCACTTGTGAAACTCCCTTCTAGCTTCTTGCTTTTCAGTCAACTTTGAATTTTGTTGTAATGGAATGTCCCACACTCCCTATCGCCTATGTGGACTGACTATATCAGTAGATATATATAGTGAGTACAGGATATACCTGGGGTCTGGTCTAGCCTGCTACCCAATTCCCTGTCCTTCAGTAGTGTATTCTCTTTTACAATAAACAGCTCTTCTTTCATCTACGCGCGTTTCTGTTCCTTCACTCGAGTAGCACCTTTGGCTGTTTGTAAGCTCTTTAAGGATATAACAATGTTCAAAAAATTAAAAGTAAGATCAATGGCTTTTTTCTGTCTTCTTAATTCCTGTTATTTTATTGTTCTCTCGCCTTAATAATGTCCCATATTCTCTCACACTCAGTAAACTCTTGCGTCTCTGGATTTATTGACTTGCCTGGAGTGATTTCGATTTTTAAAAAAAGGAAAAGACCTGACTGAAGATGAATAATTTCTTTCTGAATTTCTGAGACGAGGAAATATAATTATTTACATTTGGACATCATCTTTGTTATAGTTATCACTATGTTTCGACCGTTTTGACCCCCGGCCTTCTTAAGGTATCTGTCGATCCGGGTCACCTGCAGAGAATTTTGAACGAAGCCCTTTATATATCAATGAGAGGAGACTGTTTTCGTTCTGCTGAACATGTCTAGGGATAACTCGTATTGTTCTTTTCATTATTGCTCAATCAATACTCGCCTTGTTTCCGCTCAGTTTGAGTCAACACTACCCGAACCATGACTAATGTTAATAAAGAGATTACATTGAGTTTTCTTTTTTGATTAAAAATGGCAGAGAATAACATAGACACAGTCGTTATGGAATTAATTAGGAATGATCTTTTCTTTACTTTTTTATTATGTAATAGCTGCTGCTGCTGAAGATGATGTCGGGATATGATTGGTTCTTAGCTATTATATATCCAGCGTCAGCTAGCGATAGTCAGCCTTTTCCCGGAGCTGAGATACTTTGACGTGGTGTAAATGTCAGCAAGCTTGTCTCGCTAGATCAAATACGACTGAGTAGTGAGTTCATACTTTCGGCCTTGTGTCACATCTAAGCTACGCCTAGAAAATCACCATACACAGTAAGAGGCACTTTGACATGGTGCAATAGTAAACTTGTCTTGCTAGATCAATTACTACTGGATTGTAACTTCGATTCTAACTGGCTGCCCCATACTTTCGGCCTTGTGTCACATCTAAGCTACGCTTAGAAAATCACCATCTAAACTATGCTTAGTAAATAGCTTTTCCAGAAGTCGTTTTCCTATCTTGTTTGGGTGAGTCATTCTGTTGGTCTACTTACTTGAACTAATAGAAATGCACTGTGCCTCTCTCGACGTTTTTATCGCCTTGCTTTATCTACAATTGTCAAAATGGCGTATCTCAAGTATCTTGTCTTGTGTTAACTTTCGAAATATCGTTATGCCAAGACCATTATTGCTCATGATATTTTCAAATTTGTTTACGCGTCCTTCTCCGATAGATGTCGCCACGGTTTGTTCATATCTTAATAGTCTTAAATGAATAAACTAATCATAGCTTTAAAAGAAGGCGGGAGTTGGGTAGCTGAATCCTTTTTAATCTTCTACGCAGGAAAGAAGATAATAAACTTGACTGGACATAAGTGAAGTAAGTGTTGTTATCATTAGAAATACTGGTTTTGTAAGACTGACTGATTACGGTTCATTCTTGTTTTAAAATGAAAGTGTGTGTTGCACTGGCGTACATAGTGTTTATGCCGCCCGAGGCAGTGACAGATTTTTTTTCGCCCCCTCTAAGCAACATTCCAAAACTGGACAACATGGTCAAAATATAAAGGTTGCAATTATGGCCATTTATTTTACTTTGATTGCAAACAAACAAGCAAACAAAAAATGGACAAACATTTACAAATAGTTAGAAAAAATGTTGATTTTTATTAAATAATTTTTATAATGAAATGTTATTACATTTCTATTAATAACCCCTTTCTACCTTCCATCGGCATGGCTAATGCTAGCCTCCAGGAAAGTGACACATTGCGCCTTGTCGCGCTAACACTCTCGGCTGACATGAAGTAGAAAAACTATATTGAATCCATTGCTAGGACCACTGGTAAAAAAATTGGTTCACTGTGTCGTGTGAGACAATATTTATCTCCTGAATCGTTCTGGCATATCTATAAGTGTACCATTCGTCCATACCTCGAATATTGCTGCCACATATAGTCCAGTGCTCCTACTTTGTTATTTAGTGATTCTTGATAAAATCCAAATAAGAATCAGCAATATTATTGGTCCTGGACTGACGTCTCGGTTTCAGTCACTTTCCCACCACCGCAGACTTGCTTCCCTGTGCCTTTTATATAAATACTTTCATCGTAATTCTTCGGCCCAACTCTTCGTTATGCTACCTAGACTATGCATTTAATGTATCATCGATATCAATTTGCAGTTGAATTGGCTAGATCTAACCATAAGTTCAATGCTAACAGTTTCTTTTCTCGCACTTCTCGCTTGTGGAGCTCTTTCACGGCTTCTTGCATTCCAGTTGAGTTTGATCTTCAAAAATTTAAATGCAATGTCAATTGTTATCTAGTGCCTTTTCGATTACTCTTCTATTGTTCTCGCTCCACAGTAATCTTTCTGTTTTCTAATTCTTTTATCCCCCAGTAGTAATTCCTAAGTCTTAGTGGCTTTACTACCTTGCTTGGGGCGATTTCAATTAAAAAACAAAAAGATAAAAAAATAAAAATAACAATATAGGCATTATGAAAATATACCTAGCAATGACTCAAAGTAAACAATGTTAAAGTTTATCTCAGAAGCTTTAATTCATCCGTCCATATTAAACAAATATTATCCCTTCTGCCATGCTGGTTTCTGTTGGTGGAAAAAGTTTTCATGGGAGACTGTAAAAGGCAGGCAGAGCTTTCTCAGCACAAAAACTCTACATGCCTTTAAAAAAAAAAATCTTTCATAGTAAAAGTATTTCGCAGTGTTATTTTTCTGCTAATCCACAAAGGATGTTTTTCGTCTCGGTCGATGTCGAAATCTGTTTGACAACCTGCCTACCTTCAAAACTAGCTCATATATTCTTTTAAATGTCAGTGCGACGTCGAATATATAGGCAGGACAACTTAAATTTTTGGAGAGGTGAATTCCACGGCATGTTCCGGTATTTATCAGGAGGGGCTAGCTGATTGACAATATGCATATCTGTTGCATCTGGGTTTGCAATTGCGAAACACTTGATAAATAATCGTCAGTGTGCTGGGGCGTATCGGGAGGACATGTTTCCCGCGTTGTGCAGATCGCACTTCGAATTTCATCTTAAAATGCCTGAAACAATTTTCATTAGCTCCAACCCTCCCTTCCCTGTGCAAACAGAAGGAATGGCTAGTTGGTCTCAATATAATCCGAATTTAAATATATTATCGTTAGTATATTTCAGACGAGTGCATTTGTGTGTTTTTTAATCGTAAGTTTATTTTATTATCCTCGATCTAGTTCTGATAAGGGAGGAGAAAAAACCGGTTAACTCCCACCAATATTTTTTCAGTGTTTACTTTTTTCTCTTGCTTTTAAACACATTTGTGTCCATTTTCTATGCCATAATTAAATTTTGTATCCACCCCCAAATCTTTAACAGTAAAAGAATTATTCACACAACACATAAACATGCATACACGTTGCAGCATGCGGTGGGTGTGCAGTTCTCGAGCCGACTCACTTCCCAAAATGTGTGTCTATGTGTATGAAGCATACATGTCCATATATATATCGGATCATAAAAAACTGTTAAAATTTTTCTGGAATTACTTTTTATTAGAAAAGCAACAATGGTATGATGACTTTATGGATAAGATGGTATGATTTTCTTTACTGGAAACTTTTGAATAAAACGAACTGACTCAAAGGTTTAAAATAAATAATATATTTCTCTTCATTTTCTTAAGAGTGAGTCCCTTGTTATTCGGTGGAGCAAAAAGTTCGTTACTAAGACGGATATTGGTAGCAATCTGGAGAAATGCCCGTTAGTGGCAATATTTGAAGTCAAACCATGATAGCGGTCGTAGTAATGTTAGAAATAGGTCAGTATCAATCTCGGCCCAGAGCAGAAATATCATTAGCAGATGACCTCTTAACTACTTCACTCGTCACTGGCTTCTCTAGCGGTCGCACTTCTAGTTGTCACTCACATTGTTGCTTCTACCTAACAGGTGTCAGCTTATATCCGTTTTGAACAGGCTTCGAGACTCTGGCGCAAACATTGGTTTCGTCTAACATCAAAAGTTTCATTGTGTCAATTTTTTGGATTGGCCAAAATTATTTTATTTTGCTTTTTGTTTTTTATAACGGAAGTTATGCTTGGAGCCTACCTCAGTCACAAATAAGTAGGCTCTGATCCTGCAAACTTCCGGTGTTTTTCGGCCGAGTTCAGCCTTTTCTTCTTCTTAATCTTTTAATTAAAGAGAGAGAGAGAGAGAGAGAGAGAGAGAGAGAGAGAGAGAGAGAGAGAGAGAGAGTGAGAGAGAGAGAAGAGTTTTAAAGGAAAGCGCATCTGACTTATTTTAATTTTAATTCTTTTTATTTTTGTTTATTATATTTTATTTTTATCGGGACACACTGCAATTTCAAACTGTCTTCAATAATTCTCCATTCCTTTCACCGTCGTCTTTGCATCGTTGTCAGGCGATTCTCCACCCCAACCAAAAAAAATTATCTTCTTCTATGTGTCGTGTCCCTTCGATCATGGCTCTCCACATTTTCCTGTCCTTTCTAGCTCTTAGTAAATTTTGTCTTTTTTATCTCTCCTAAAACTTTTTCTGTCATCTATTTATTCAAGTTCATTCGGTAGGTTATGCTTTGTTTTCCTCTGTCCCTCTTGCCTTCAATCTGTCTTGTGATTACCAAATTTTCTAAGCCTTCTTTCCTCATTATGTGCTATAGAAATTTCAACTATCTCTTCCTGGTGTTAAATTTAAGCGTCTTTTTTGTTTCCATTTTCACTAAAACATTGTCGTTGCTCACATGTTCGATCCATGGTATTCTGATCATCCTTCTGTAGATGCTCTCTATTAACCACCACAAGGATCCATCCCTGCATCCTATTAGAACGTCTGAAGACCAACTTCTCGAGAGCTCCTCTCTGCGGCTGCTCGGTCTCACGCTGTCCGCTGATCTGAGATGGAACAAATACTTCGAGTCTGTTGCATCAGCCACCGCAAGGAAAGTTGGTTCCCTGTGCCGAGCCAGGAAATTTTTCTCCCCGGAATCGATCCTCCAAGTCTATAAATCGACCATTCGCCCTTGCATGGAGTATTGCTGCCATATATGGTCTGGGGCTCCTGCTGTTTGCCTCAGGGTTCTTGATAAGATCCAGAGACGGATAGGCAACGTGATTGGCCCTGATCTGTCATCTCGTCTGCAGTCGCTCTCTCACAGACGCGATGTTGCCTCGCTCTGCCTTTTTTACAAGTACTTCCACGGTAATTGCTCCGAGGAGCTGCTTTCGCTTGTCCCCAGGCCTCGTGAATTTAAACGCCCCACGAGGCTGGCATCCCGCTCCCACCACTACACCGTGGAAACTGTTAGATGTAGACGTCTCTTCTACTCCAATAGCTTCATGTCTCGCACATCTCGCCTATGGAACTCCCTTCCCTATTACTGTTTCCCTGACAAATACAATCTTCAACGGTTTAAGTGTAGCGTCAATCGACATCTCCAGTTGCCTTGATCTATCCATTTCCCTTCTCCACATCCTTTCATTTTTCATTCCTATCTGCTCTCGCTCGAAATCTTCTGTAACCCCCTTGCCTTGATCGACCCACTGTCTTTCTCTTTCTCCACATCCTCTCCTTTACCACTCCTATCTGCTCTTCCTCCAACCCTTCTTTAACCCCTTGCGTGATAGTGGCCTCCAGCCTTGCTTGGGGTGATACGCTTAAAAAAACAAAAAAACAACAACAAAAAACCCCCACATTTCTGTTGCTTCAAGCCATCATATACATCAAGTCTGTTGCTTCAAGTCATGTTGCTTTATATGTGATGAGATTGTCCCAACATTCACTGTCATATAGAAGGACTAATATCACGTAAGAGTTTAGTAACATATTCTTTTTTTCTAAAGAATTTGTCCTGTTTCTTAATACTTTGCTTAGCTTTTGGAAGTTAATTTTCGTTATCCCAATACGCCTTCGGAATTCAGTATTGCACTTTCCATCTTTTTTTTTTAATACTTCCCAGATATTTAAATTTTTGTATTTGTTTGAATTTGGCATCTCCAATTTGTAATTTGCATGTGGGTCTGTCCATTTTGCTAACAAGCTCTCTTTCACTAACTTCAATCAGTGTTCTTGTAGTTTCCTTTCTGTATCTGCTATCAACACTGTGCCATCTGCATATCTTATCTTGTTAAGACTGTAGCTGCTAATAATGAATACTAGTAGGACTTCTAATTCTCTCAGAAATACCTCAGTGTATAGGTTGAATAAGTCCGCTGGTAAGGATACATACTTTCACCGGACTTATTGTCTTATACTCCTCTCTATTTTTGCACATTTACTGAATTCATTTTCTATCCGTATGCAGGAGATTTGCTACAAGTATAGGTTCGGGTTTATTCTAATATCATTCTGAAATATAACAAAGTTACCTAGTAGTTCCATCAGTTCTTTATCACTCCTATTGAACTTTAGGAGTTCAGTTTTTCGACTAAAAGTACTATCATAGAATCGTTAAGAATTAAAAAAAAATCTTCCTATACGTAGACAGGACTGAATATATGTTTATAACCTCAAAAATCGAAGAACGAAATTTTAAGCGTAACATGAAATCTTAAATAAGGGACGTTCACACACACAGATACACCCCCCACACTCGTCATAAGCGTGCTGAAAATTTCACAAAACCGACCTACTTCTCAAAATCTCACCAAATGACTTCTCAGTATCCCCATTGTATGCGCAGGTATATAAAAGCAAAAGACGGGTATTTTATTGCGAAAGATACAAATTCCGGCTGATAAAATGTTTTGTTTTGAGAGGAATTAATTTCGTTATTAATATTTGATCAGCCTTCTTCATCTTCTTAGTTATTTTTTCTTTTTATTGTAGCGTTCTTTATGAGCTCGAATTCCGGTCGGGTTCGTTACATTCACTTACGTGCAAAAACCTTGCGAAATGCATGAATCCATCTCTTCTCCCTCCCAGCTATGGGTTAAATAGTAAGACTTGTACGCGGAGAAAAATCATTGTTATTCTCAGTTATAAATTAAGTATTTACACACGAAAGAATAATTATTCATACAACCCCAAATATGTTTCGGCTTTAAATAACTCATAAAAGTTTGATAAGCCGTAAAAAACGAATGAATGAATGAATCAATCAATCAATATCGATATTTATTCCGAGTTATCGCTATTGATTTTAACGTTTAAAGACAAGTGGGTCGTGACCATTTGGATAGAAACCATCAATAAGACGAAGAAATCGAGTGGAAGCATACTTTTCTGAATCACTTTTCTGTTTTACTTTTACAG
>OZ038490.1:44615730-44620730 GCA_964036315.1 Acanthosepion esculentum
ATCTTGTCACTATTTGTAGAGTGGGTGGAGTTGAATGACTGTTACTCTTTAAAAGTTCCTCCTACGTTTAAGGTGTCTTTCTTAGATTTTCACTGTTATTATCAACATATATTAAATTCTGTATACATAGAGGAGGATTCTTTTAAAAACTCCTTTATCCTTCTGCGAGAGTATATTTATTTAAAAAAACAGAACCCCTACAGTAGCGTTAACATTTTTTTTAAATCATCTGACGAAGTTTCCACGAATGTGTTGACAGGAATGGCGAACAGGTGTGGACTATTTAGAATCATCAGATCAGTTGTACTTTTCCAATCCCATAGAAATGTTAACATTTTAAAATCAACCTGTATACGCGAGAACCACCCACCACATATATATACACATGCATGCTTCTTACACACACACATTTCTTATTTATTTATTTTTTACAGTAAGGTTCACCTTGTACGAGGCCCTTGGTTCACTTGAGTTAGAGGGTTACGTTAAGGGATAGTTTATACGGATAGGAGGGGAAGATAACGGTTAACCCTAGGTTTGAACAGGTTAAGATTGTAGTGATCAGGGAAACATCCTCTTGCGAGCAGTGGCCCGCGAGAAGAAGCAGTTTAAATAGAATTTACTTCTCAGCGATGCAACCTGGAAGGATTGTGGGTGGTTTGCCACAATGTAAGCGTCATGGCGGGGCTCTTAAAGGTGAAGGTTAGACCTGGAAGAACCAAAGAATTTCTTTAAATATTATATTTAGTTGATGCTGAATTTAAATTAATAGGCAATAATGTCGGATTATAAAAAATCCATTAAGTGTTTAGAAATTATAAAGACACTCTCATCAGAGAATTACGACTGCTCCCATCCAGTACAATTTAGAATTTCTACTCCTTCTACACAATACAAATTAGTACATAAGTACAAGAAAACATACTAACAACGACCACTTTGAAAATGACTAATGCTTGACTGAAAGCGTTTGGGGAAATAATCACTATGGACAGTTTCTTTATTTTATTCGGTCGAGCTTGCTCGGACGTTCAGGATTCTATCATGTTAGCCATCAAAGTCGAGAGGTCATTTGGGTTGCATACTGTGCCATAACATAGCTGTGGTTCATTTGCTGGGCGGTCAACCCGTCTTGCGACATGGCGAGGTGTACACAGAAGTAGATCACTAGCAAGTTCTTGTTTTGCTCGCTAGTAGTGCCCTGTAAAGGAAATTCTATGTTCCGTAAGAGACAAACTGCAAAAACATTAGAAAAAAATACAAAATTTATAACATTTTCTTTGTTCACTGCATTCAATTTATATAGATATAAAAGAAAATTTTCTTCCGATATATATATATATATATATATATATATATATATATATATATATATATATATATATATATATATATATATATAAAAGTGAACATAGAAGTCAATACTTAGAGGCCGTTTCATGTTAGATGCAATCGTCAGTTGACTGACGATTGCATCTAGCATGAAACATTTGCCTGACGATTGCATCTAGCATGAAACAGACTGTCGCCTCTAAGTGTTGACTTCTATGTTCACGTTTATATTTACACACGCTCTATCTCTGATATTGAGCACTTTATCGCATAAATATACCACACTTTAAGACTATATTTCTTCATATATATATATATATATATATATATATATATATATATATATATATATATATATGTATATATATATGTATGTATGTATTGAGAGAGAGAGAGAGATAGACATATATAAATATAATTATAATATATCGAACATAATATATCGAATTATAATATATCGAACTGGTGTTAATAAAACAATGCTCAATGTAATATAACAGTGCTATTAAGTATATATTCATAAATATTATCCTTCACCGCTAGCATGACTCTGAGTTTCATGCACAACGCAATCTTCAGGTGCTGAGTATGAACTGACCATTACACATTTTTGAATTATGATGTATCTGGTTATCTCAATGTTGGCGTAGTTATGCTGGGATTACAGTTTGGGAAATTTAAAATTATATTTGGCAATTAAAATAAGCGGGATTTATATATGAATGTAACAAAAGAAAATTAAAGATTTGTATTTTGGAGTGGTGAATATACATATTAATACACAAATTATATTTTAATTAAAAAAAATAAATAAAGGGAGATTACTGGTTCTTATTTTAACAAAAACAAATTTATATTCAAAATGAATAAATTTTTTTTTTTTTTTTTTTTTTTTTTTTAAGCGTATCACCCCAAGCAAGGCTGGTGGCCACTATCACGCATGGGGTTACAGAAGGGTTGGAGGAAGAGCAGATAGGAGTGGTAAAGGAAGGTATGTGGAGAAAGAGAAGGACGGAGGGTCGATCAAGGCAGGGGGGTTACGGAAGATATAGAGCGAGAGGAGATAGGAATGAAAGATGAAAGGAGGTGGAGAAGGGAAGTGGATAGATCAAGGCAATTGGAGATGACGATTGACGCTACACTTAAACCGTTGGAGATTGTATTTGTCAGGGAAACAGTAATAGGGAAGGGAGTTCCATAGGCGAGATGTGCGAGACATGAAGCTATTGGAGTAGAAAAGACGTCTACATCTAACAGTTTCAACGGTGAAGGGGTGGGAACGGGATGCCAGCCTCGTAGGACGCTTAAATTCACGAGGCTTAGGGACAAGCGAAAGCAACTCCTCGGAGCAATTACCGTGGAAGTACTTGTAGAAAAGACAGAGCGATGCAACATCACGTCTGTGAGAGAGTGACTGCAGACGAGATGACAGATCAGGGCCAATCACATTGCACATCTGTCTCTGGATCTTATCAAGGACCCTGAGGCAACACGCAGGGGCCCCAGACCATAAATGGCAGCAATACTCCATGCAAGGTCGAATGGTAGACTTATAGACTTGGAGGATCGATTCCAGGGAACCAACTTTTCTTGAGGTGGATGATGCAACTGACTCGATGTATTTGTTCCATCTCAGATCAGCGGACAGCGTGAGACCGAGCAGCTGCAGAGAGGAGCTCTCGAGAAGTTGGTCCTCAGACATTCTGATGGGATGCAGGGATGGGTCCTTGTGGTGGTTAATGGAGAGCAGTTTTGTTTTAGAGGCGTTAAAGTTGACCATCCATTTCTCTCCCCAGTCCACAACCGATTGTAAATAGTAATTTATATAAAAATAAACCTTATTTTACATTAAAACTTAAAAAAAAAAAATAATCTGCATATATTTATTTTTATGCCTACATGTAACCATCAATTCATTTCTCTTGTTGAATAAGCTAGGGCTATTTAAGTGATTTAAGATAACCAGTTTTTCAACTAAACATAAACTGCATTTATTTCCTTTACCGTTATGAACCTTACTTCTAGATATAATTTCTCTAGATATAATTTAAACTTAAAAAAATAAAATATGAATATTTATCACTCAAAAATAAAATATAATTTGTGTGTGTGTGTGTGTGTGTAAATATTCACTTATATATATATGAATATATTCATATATATGTATGAATATGTATATACAAATATTCACATATACATATATATATATATGAATTTATTGGCATATATATATATACATATATATATATATATATATATATTCACAACTACCCTCCCATTATATATATATATATATATATATATATATATATATATATATATATATATACAAGGTCGATGTATTAATTGTTGTCTAAATTACGCAAAAATTAAAATAAGATTCACATCTCATTTTAACAAATATATTTACCAAATTTACACAAAGATATATTGAAATAAAAACAGTAAATCGACATTCGTTTCAGCCACGGCCTCCAGACGACTTCGGAATCCCCTGCAACTCTTCTGGGCGTCCTCCTTGTTTAATTTGATGAATGCTGCCATAATCCTTGCCTTCAGTTCATCTTTGCTGTTACTAGGAGTTTTGTTGGTCTCACACTTTTGTTGCGCCCCACACATAATAATCAAGCGGGTTTCAGTCTGGGGAGATAGATGGCCAGATGTCAGGGTGATGTGGTCGCAGAAATTGTCCGACAGCCATAACTGATTTCGTCTGCTTGTGTGACGTGGTGCAGAGTCCTGTTGACAGACATTGGGCTTTTGACTCCGGACAGCACTACCACCTCAAGCCTCTTGATGTAGGCCTTCGTGTTGAGTCTGAGGCCCTGTGGGAAGATGAATGGAGGTATAGCGGCGACATCACTGATGATCACTCCAAATACCTTCGTAATCCCCATTAGGCTTATCCAACTCATTCTGAATCTACTGCACTCTCCTCAGATTGACACCCAAACACTCTGAGCTTCCGGTGCGAATGCCAAGCAATACAGCGTGCCGTTTCCAAATTTCACGTGGAGTGAATTGCAACATGGTGCTCTTTTTCTCACAGACGGTGCCCAACTGACGCTACTATACTGTGCAGCCGACAAAGTCAAAAACAAACAAAGTGCATGCGCCAAATTAAAAATATAAAATGGTGACAGTTTACCCATCGCACTCTGTATGTACACAGGGTGTATCAAAAATACTTTGCCATGTGGACGTATTAACGTATGTAGTAGTGAGTTAACTGAGAAGTGTTTCGTTTAACGATTGCAGGACATTAAATTCGTCAGCAGGCAGATATGTACGGCCGCGCGAATGGAATTGGATGCGCGGCTGCACGGCTGTATTCGATTCCATTTCCTGACGGAAGGCAGCCGAGTCATCCAACCATCGCTGGTATTTATCGCCGCGTTCCTGAGACAGGTTCCATGGCACCACAAACTATGGTAATAAGTATTTTGGGGATTGTACATTTAACAGCGTCTACTAAAAACGAAGGATTTGTGGACATACATTGAGATGAACTTTTGTCCTTGTTTTGGTGTATATTATTATTATTATTATTATTATTATTATATATTTCTGAATTTTCGCACACACAAAACACCTAAAGAATTTTGATTAAAAAGAACCGACAAGGTCTGTCTGTTTATTTTTATTGCATTTTTTATAATAAGGTGTTA
>OZ038490.1:44625730-44670730 GCA_964036315.1 Acanthosepion esculentum
AGAGTCCTTTTTGTGGCCATTTTCTTTAAGACTTTTTCATCGCTTACACGCTCCGTTCATGGAATCACATTATCCTTCTGTGGAACCATATTTTTGTTGACTACATTTTTCTCTTCATTTGTGAGAAAGTTGTCCAGCATTCACTGCTATAGAGGAGGATTTATATTACCAAGGATTTCGGAAATCTTTTCTTTGTTTTCTAATGAAGTTTTACTGTTTCTTGGTATTTTCTTGATATATGATTTTTGGAATGCGTATGTTGCTATTTCAATGGACGTCCGGATTTTGGTGTCGCATTTTCCTTCCTCTGTTAAAACACTACTCTGATATTTGATCTTCTGGAAATGCTTGATTTTTACATCTCTGATTCGTAACTCGCATCTTAGGTTTTCCCTCTTGCTGACAACCATACATTTCGTCTTTTTACAATTGATAGTACTTTATTGACGCTTTCCTTTAATACTTTGTCTAAGATGTCCTGTAGTTTTCTTTCTGTGTCTGCCATCTATACAGTATCATTTGTATCTCTTATATTGTTATGAACGTGCCCACCGATAATAAATTAAATATTATGAAAAATGTGTAAAATGATTCGATAAGAGAAAAAAAAAACGACAAAAATAAAATAAAAAACTGAAATCGGATAACTTTCTAAAAAAACTTACTTTTATTTCTGTTCATCATGTTAAATATGTGTTAGATTTTCTAACTTCTAATTTTGTGATGTCAACGAGCGCTCGTTGCCACTTTTGTAACGCTCGTTGTAGTAGAGACTTTGTAATCGCAGATACAACTATAGTACGCCGTTGAACAATACTGGTGTCAGACGCCTTCGAAAATCTCGCACTAACAGTACTTGCTCGATAATACTTACTCGAACAATAATCCGTATAGTGATCTGAAAAGAGAAATAGTATAGTGAATAGAGTAAAGAATAGTGGTCCGTATAGTATCAGTGGAGTAGTGGATAGCGGCTCGGACTGGGGAATAGGAGAGCCGTGTTCGAATTCCAGTATTCTTTTGATACATGACAGATGAGGCAGATTTTTCCTGCAGTAGGTTGCCATTTCTTTCTGCGGTAGACCAGTTGCCATCCAAAGTTATAGAACCCGGTCTGTCCTGCTATTTACCCATAGCTGGTGGGGGAGAAGAAGAGGAATCACACCTTTCCCAAGGGTATTAGCACGTAAACGAATGTAATGGATTCGACTGGAATTCGAACTCAGTTCTCCGATTCCTCAATCCGAGCCGATATCCATTACTCCACCGTGCTTCCAAATTAAGTAATAAACATAAAATTGTGTCAGATTTTGTTTTAATTTTCCCAATTTCATTGAAATAGTTAATTCTGGGATACCCTGTATAGAAGAAATATGTAGGATCATCATTGGTGAATCTTTTGAAAAGAAAAGAAAGTAGTATTAGTAGACTCTCTTCTTTTTTCCGGTGGAGTGAAAAGAGCCATTGCTCACTGTCCATTATTGCTATTGACAGCATCTTCTGTCGATAGCCACTCCCCGACCCATTTACCCAGCCAGTTCGCTGTTCGGCCACCCGCTTAGCCTTCCCAAACACTTGTGCTATTTACGTTACACACCGTGTTTAAGCACGTGCTCTTTAATTAGCATACGCCCTGATGCATACTTAAATTAAAATTATAAAAGTTTAAGAAAATTTGAAATAAATACGAAAGATGGAGGAAAACAACGCATAAACTACCGAGCGAGCTTGAGTAAAAATGGATGCCGGAATAAAGTTCAGCAGAGATAACGAAAACACAAAATTTATTAAGAGCTACAAAGAACAGGAAATTGTGGGGAGCCATCATCGCCAACGTTCTGTAGGGACACATTACATAGAAGAAGAAATGTATTTAAATGAAGTACAAATAGTAAATAGAACCACTATTACTATGTTGAAGTCTGTCTACTGTTGGTCCGTTCCTTAGGCCAGCGGTCCCCAACCAGCAGGCCATGGACCATTTTGTAACGGGCCGCACAGAAAGTATAAAACATTTTTTTTTTTTCATTTTATTCAATGTCGCGGTCTTGTTTACAGCATTTTGTTATGGCGTGATCGACAGCGCCCCGCCCCAGGTCCACGGAAAAATTGTCTTACATAATACCAGTCAAAAAAGCGCAAAAAAGGTTGGGGACCTCTAACCTCGACTGTACGTCCACGCTGCAGAAAAAAACGCTTGAGTTAGCGGGACGCTTTAATATGCGTAATCTTTGACGGAACTGGACAACTTCTGGGCAACTGTTCATGAATTGCGACTTTGAGTCGTGTGCTGTATTGGGTGGGGTTACGCTTTTCTCCAAATTAATAAAATATACTGTTGTAGCATACCTACGGACGATAATGTGTATGTCCCCATTCACATAAATACAGTAGTAAATACTGTATGTTGGTCTGCAGTTGGAGATTCGTCTCCAGCTGTGCTGATCAAACTCTCTGCTCCCGGGCAGAGAGGATCCCCAGACGAGGCTATGCCAAAGAACAGAGTCTCGTCTCGGGAAACAGCTACCCGATCCTGTTATATAAGGGGTCTACGGGGAATTTTTGAACCCCACATTAACTTCGGCCTTATGCCACATTTGACCGCTTGAGGCGGTTGGTAGATATCCTACAGTTGGAGATTCATTGTGCAATTCACTTGACTCATTTCTAGCAGTTGACTTCTTCTACGCACCGCTGGCTAATCTTATATGTGTTGTTCTTTCTAAGTATTATCGTTCATTACCAAACTTCATTTGATTATTCTATTCAGTAACCTTCCCTAGGTTACAACATATACAGAATAAAAATAAAAATAAAATAGGAATAGAAAAGAAAAGAAAAAAAGGCCTGTGAGATAGTAAATAACTACCATAAATTTTCTTGATGCTTGTGAATCCGCTAAATTCATTCGCACTGCATTTACATGACATCAGAATAAATTAATGAGCTAGACACGCACTTAGGTGGATTTGAATCCAAACGTTACACTGTATAATTTTCGATAATATTCTTCAGTGAATTAAATAAGTTAAATACAGTTCCGGACATTCATTTGCTGAAGCACTAAGCCAGTGGTTCCCAAACCTTTTTTTTTGCTGCAGCATTTTCGTAATGAAAATTTCTCGCGCTCTCACCAGGTTTTATGCCATAAAAGGCATATTTAAAAAAAAAAAAACTGAGACAAGGTTAAAGGGAGATAACCGCGGATTCGAAGTCAGAACATTATCATTGATAACTCTCTCCTCCAATTTGCGGACCCTAGTTACTCTATTTCTAATACTGGATATAATGCAAAAATATCACAATGATAAAATCGGCCAATAATTATTTATAACCATTTATACTGGTACTCATGCATGCAATTATAAGTAATCCATAATAATATTTTAAATTTTGAAATCATCTTTATTTTTGGCATTTGAATTTTTTGAAACTGTTCCTAATTTTTTGATTTTCTTTCAATCATTCCGCCTCACCTGCTATCCTCTTCCGCCGCACATATGAAGCGTGCCGCATCGTTTAGGGACCACTGCAAGCTATATGAAATTTAAGGAACTTCGCTAAAAAAATCGGGTAAAAAATTTAAAATAATTATACATGATTATTATTTATTAACGATTATATATAAGTTTTGATGATTTAGTGTAAGAATAAAAAATAATGATAAAATTAATATCTATTTTCAAAAATGATGCTTCCGACGGTGTGCATGGTGCTGAGCAAAAGGGGCAACCGAAGATGTGAGTTGCACAATGAAAACGCCAGAATTAAACAACTGAGATAATAACGCAATCAAAAGTGAAAGTAGGAAATTCGATGACACCTAGAAATACCGAAAAAAAAACTCTTGTAAGTCGGGGTAATATGCTGTCTAAGTAGTCCACCACTAGCAGTATTTTACCTACTTCATGCCCCTGGCAAGTATTGTATTTTGTTGATGTTATAAAGATTACCATTTCATTTCCAACCTCCGTTTTGGTTATTCCTCCTTCAGTAACCTTTCCTAGGTTACAACAGGTATGTTATAAAAAATAACATTAGAAACGAAGAAAATAAATATTGATTGCTATGTGATATCTGTCCTTCTACCAGGCAGTGAAAGGTGAACAATTTTGTCGCAGAAGACGGAAGTACTGGAAACAGATAGGACGTGGTTCTAGCAACGGAGGTTGGGAATACAATAGACAGGGGATGCGACGAATGGGGAAGTTCTAAAGAGAATAGGAACTACAAATAATGAAAGTAGCAGCTGAAACTTTTAGTATACATAAAGAAAAGCTGAAGGAAATTATTAAAGTGGCCGAAGAAAAGGAAGAAGAATGATTTAAACCATTCAGTCTAAAAAGAAGCAATGCATTATTGTAAAGACAAGGGACAGTCTAAGTCACACATCGTGGACATCAAAATTAGGGAATTTCAGAAATTTGGCCTTTGTGGAACCATTGAATTAGTTTTCATGTCTCAGGGAACCCCTGCATAAAGATTATTATATATCATTATTAATATCTATCTATTTTATATTTTTAACGTAGTTCACATGGTAAACATAATATGTGGACACTCGTCCTGTACTCGAATCCGCCACGTACAGGTCATGTCCACTAATCAGTGAAGACGGTTTCACACTGACGCCATATAGACATCGCTAAATACATTCCCAAGGATTATTATAATTTTAAATAATATAAGAGGTCGAAGCCTTGAATATAATAAACAATGATTTTCTAACAATATGGCGTACGTGTATAGTAAAATTACGAATATAAAATTAAACAAAAATTTACTTAAAAATGCATCAGCCTATTTACCGTTGTTTCGCCCGGAACCCCCAGCATCTTTTGCAGAGCCATAGAGTTCCGGGGAACACCGCTTGAGAGACATTGGTCTCGAGGAACACCTAGCGACCTCTTGCGGAGCGCTAAGATTCCAGGGACCATATTTTAAATAAACTGAAAACTATTTGTGTGCGTATATTGAAAGTAGCGTCTCTCAAGCTTTTCACCCTTGTCGAACCCTTGAAATAGTTTTCATGTCTCAGGGAACTCCGCCTAAAAATTATTATGCAATATTATTAATATCAGTCTCTTTTATATTTTTATCGTAGTTTTCGTGGTAAACATAATATATGGACACTCGTCCTGGATTCCAGTTAGTCACTCAATGAAATACGAATCCGCCACATACAGGTCATGACCACTAATCAGTGAAGACGGTTTCACACTGACGCCATATAGACATCACTAAATACGTACCCTAGGATTATTATAATTTTCAATAATATAAGAGGTTGAAACCTTGAATATAATAACCAATGATTTTCCAACAATATACCGTACGTGTATAGTAAACTTGCGAATATAAAATTAAATAAAAATGATTTTAAAAAATTCATTAGCCTATTTATCACTGTTTCTCGTGGAAGCTCGAGCGACCTCTTGCGGAATCTTAGGATTCCGAGGAGCACCAGTTGAGAAACACTGATCGATTTACTTTAGTAGAAGACGATGGAAAGCGTGACGGAAGTTTGACGGTGCGTCGGAACTGCGAAGGTGGCTATTTATAAATTGAATATGGTATTAAAGAACCAAGTAATTTCCTAGGAACCAAAGAAATAAGTGCAGCACTACCATGCGATATCCGGTCTTCTATGCGTGGCAGTGAATATTGAAGAATTTCATCACAAACGAAGTTGAAGCAGCAGAAATGTAGTTCTACTGGCGAAAAACGTGAATACGAATTATGTGAGAAATGCGGAATATGAACTAAAGAAAACCGCTGAAAAATTTAGGTCTCATAATGAGGAAAAGAGCCTTTGGGAACTTAAAACTCACAGGGCCTATTAAAGCAAGAGAAGCAACTAGTAACCGACTGGGCAAATATGAGCTAATGGATGAAGGACTACAAAAAATAAGGGAGTTCAAAAAATGCATCACTGACAATCATAATACAGGAGACTAAGTGTCACGGTCGCCTTTACCTTGAAAGAATATGGTAAAAACAGAGATACGTAAATATAAATTAGAGTAAGAGCGGAAAAGATCAGCGCTTTCTCAGTTAGTAGAAGACCAAGTAAGGCTTTAAAACATTCGCCTTTCACCAAAGTCTATAGTGTTCTATACAACAAGGAGATTTGAATATAACTTTATAAAGAAATGTTCATTTTACACGGTATGAAATGTAAATAATTTTTTGTCTTAGATTTCATTAAATTCTAAATAAAGAGATTCATTTTGTATACAATATCTTTTGGGTGTGTATATCATTATCTATTTAAAAGAGGCACTTAAAATGATTACTTAGTTACTTATTTTAGTGCATCATTTTACTTACAATTATTTCGAAATGACGCAAACAAAACTAAGTGGATTAGTTAAATAAATTAACCGTAAGTAATCAACTGTACCTTTTTATAGCCATTTATTATTTATATTATTGACAACTAAAACTGTTTTACATTTACATATGTAGCGAAGTAATCGTTCTAAGTAAAGCGATTACTCGAAATAAGTACAGCGTAATTTGTTGCATTAAAAAAATGCTAATTTTCTGTTTTTGTTTTTCGGTGATCAGATTTAATCATTCACTCACGTAATAACATGTTGTCTTGTTTAGTTTGCTCTGTTTAATACGGTCTCAAAAACTTTCTGCCTGAGAACGAAGACTTTCAAAATTGAAATTCAGCCATTACAACGAAGGAAAAAAATTACAGAATGACATAAGAGAAAAGAATGTTACTGATAAGCTTGTATCTCTCACAGGAAATCTTAGCGCCTTGGCAAGATGGCGGAAATGCTCTGATTACGAATCAACGACAGACGACACCATTAAATGCTATTGCAAACAACGAATCACCGACACAGTGAAAAGCTACAAGCGTATCTCATTGCTATTTGGCCTCTGACATACGTCTGTGATTTGCATCGTTCATATCATGATCTCTATCTCCTGTCTTGTGTTCTTTCATTTTTAATGCTCTCCTGATCATTTAGGCCAGCAATCGGGCCAAGATCAAACAACTCACATAGACGTACACTGACGCATACGCAAGGACACTGGCAAATCTGCACAACATGTCTTTATCGCTAGTTACTGAAGCTCAATTTAAACTGGCATAAAGTCAAATAAGAGGACTGGAAGATTGTATTCCGCCAGTTTTCCAAATGTGAGCAGATGTTTGCTACTTTGAAAATCAGTATTTCAATATTCTGGATTTTACCTAAGCTCGGACATCGAACACAGACGTGGGTGAGAAAAATGAAACTGTAGATATTTATTAAAGTTAGCTTTGTCCTATACACTTAGCGTAAGGATAAGGCAGTAAAAAGATTGTCTTGCGCCAATTTTTAAAGTATCGATGACTTGCCTTGATTGAAAAATCAATATTTGATATTCTGTATTTTTAGATAATAATTAGTCATGGTATTGTTCACAAATCTAATAATCAAACAGAAACAAGGATGAAGCGTCAGAGCTTGATTCAACTGCAAGTGCAAACGCATGAACGCTCCCCTCCTTTTTCGCACGTTTACTGCAAAGCTGGCGTTAATAAGAGGTTCTTCGGGAAATTTTCCCTTTTAACGCTTCAGTAATCCTTCTCAAACAATCTTTGTATCAAAGGTTGTTCGAACGCTAATTTAGGATGGAATCATATGAAGAAACTATTGGCTAAATAGCAAAATCTGATTGTGGACCTAGTTTGTCGCGGATTTCGTCCACTTAACTGAAATAATCTAAACCAAAGATTCACGCAAGACAATTTGTGTGTCATGTGTAATTTACATGGGAAATCTGGAAAGCATCGGATGAAAAACCAGAGAGTTATGGCCGAAAACTGGCTTTTTGAACAGTTTTAAGTGGATTTTCGTTATACGCGAGGAAGCGAGCAGGATTAAAAGCACACTATATTATTTCTTGCATGATGGTAATTTTTTGGGACATGTTTGGAGAAAATCGGATAAAAAATGAGTAATTTATTCAAGTTTTTATTTTAAGTAGTACGAAAAACCCGATTTTTTCACAGTTTTTTTTTTTTCAATTTTTTGTATGTAGCCAATGTTGCAAGAAAACTATCAAACCCTCTACTTAAACCTCGTAACATATTTTGCATTAAGTGTAAAAAAATCCAATAAAAACATTGCTTACGTGTCACTTTGTCTCGGTTTTTGCAAAAAGTCGTACCCACCTTCAGTTTTATCGATTTTTCTGCCAAAACCGTTTGAACGTTGGTCTTGACCTTGGTAAGTTTGCAACATGTGTGTACAATATCTGTCTATATTTCTGAGATGAGGTATTATGTACATTATTTACATTATTCGGACTATTGTCCTCATCTTTATCCACTGTGCCATGTGTCCTCGAGGACAGTGGATAAAGGCGTTGGTTAGATCCAGTGACAGGACCCAAAGAGTGTGAGTTCAATACCCGGTTAAGGCAGTGGTGAATTTTTAGAGGGAAAATCAACAGGAGATAACTGATAACTGACATCCATTAAACATGGCACGTGGAACTAGAACAGTCTACCCCAGTGAGTGAAATAAAGGGTTCAGTTCGACATTCCAACCACCTGAAGAAGGCCAGGGCATACAACGGCCGAAACGTTGTAATAAATATGGCGACAAAGATGAGGACAATAGTCCGAATAATGTAAATAATGTGTGTACAATTTCATCGAAATTTGTCGAGAAATGTTGGCGTGCATATATAGCATATACAGACACAGACAGACATATTCTGTTTTATAGATGTAGATAACAAAAACAAAAAACACACAAAAACATATTACTTAATTACTTCTAACAGCGACAAAAAGAAAAATTGGCAATACATGTAATTAGAAGAGAAAATAATGACATGATAAAAATGTTAACTTTCCACACTACCTGAAACAAAAGATTTGGAAGGAAACTCCTATCAATACGAGGGAGAGCAATAACAGAGTTACTTAAGAAGCCTAATTTAGTTTAAAAACTGTTTTAAGAAAATTGTTTTATTAATTACTAAGTGTTCGAATGCTAGAAAATGGTTGGTTCCCTGTAACTCTCAGGCAAGTAACTCACTCCTCTTGCCATCCGCTACTTTTACAAGAGCCAGATCATGACGGAAATGGAGTACCGCTGCCATTTACGAACGGGAGCTGCCCAGTCTTCAATTTCAATAAGGTCCAAAAATGTCTCCGCTTCCTTGTAGGCGACGAATTATTTTCCACTCTGAAAGCTTTCACAGACGAAACGATACAGGCCTTTCACTGCTCTATCGCTATTTCCGTGGTGAGTGTTCAGATGAACTACACTGTCCTAATCTTCACGGCTAAGACCCGCCATGCTACGCATATTGTAGCGAACCAGCCTCATTCTGTTCATATTCCCCTGATGAGATGTAAGTTCCAATCAAGCACATTCTTCCCACGAATGCTGCCTTGTTAACCGACAATCCTAACCTGTTCAGGTCTAGGGTTAACCGTAATGTTCCAGACATATCGATAAGCTGTACCTCTTATTCTGTAACCCTCTACCTCGTGTGGCCCCACGGCCTTGTACAGGGTGAACTCCACCGTAAAATGTTGCCATTATCTTTATGATTTACACTTTTCGCCAGATTATTATTATTATTATTATTATTATTATTATTATTATTATTATTATTTGTGTATGTTACGTTTCCTGCTTTTTTATCCTGTAGAGCCGGGTCCAAACTATGGTCCTTGGGCCCTATAAGAGAATTGTCATTTAATTGATTGCACTTTTCTTAGTATATCGGATGTTCATATTAGGGCGATCTTCTAGGCAACTTGTATGTTGATGTTACCTGAGAAACTGTTAGTAAAATTGTCCATTCCTTTTCTCACGAGGCCCAGAGCTCCGATTACTATTGGTACAGTCTTAGTCTTCATTCTCCACATCCTGTCAATCTCGATCACCAGGTCATTGTATTTGGACAATTTCTCGATAATTTTCATGGCGGTGTTCCTCTCAGATCGTACTGCTATGTCAATAAGCATACACTTCCTGAATTTCTTTTATTGTTGTTGCTATTGTTGTTGTTATCATTATTATTTAAGCGAGATAACAGTACAACAAGTTAATTAGAGTAGTACAAATATACGAAGCTCAATATATTCATCATGGCACCCATTTTGATAACAGTATAACAAGTACACACCCCACAGTCAAATATGGACAGGTTTTGATACAAGCAGTGACTTACCTTGAAGGTGGACTCAACTATTATCTGTTTTAATATTCAAGTTCGTTCATGCGGTCTCCGATTGAGCATGTCCCCATGTATGTAGATGTGGCTCCTAAGTCGCTTTGGCTGTCACATTCTTCAAATTTAAAAAAAAAATCATCCTCCCTACGATGCAAACACTCCCACCCCGCAACACCCACGTATGAACAGTGCGTCAGCCACTTGGGGGCCATGCTCAGCTGGTTTTAAGTCCAGCAACTGACCAGCAAAGCTATGGTACTGAGCGGGATATTTACTGTAGCCCATCTTAATTTACCAGCACAAAACAGGTACTTGTTAACACTGCCAACCAATTAAAATCAGAAGACTCTCTTTGAAATAAAATATCGGGGGAGAAAAACAGTGTTTTCAGAAACGTATTTTTTTTTCTGAGATAGGCAAATAGTTTGTTTCCAATGTAACTGATCCATAATTAAATCACGTTTAGGATTTCGAAAATGCTACTTCTGTTGATATATGTTTATTTGTTGTATGCTTCGTTGTTACTACTTGTTATAGTGATTTTCAAAGCGCAGCTTAGATGTGGCACAAGGTCGAAAGTATGGGGCGCCTAGTGAGAATCGAACTCAGTTGTAACTGCTTTAGCGAGACAATCTCGCTAACCATTACACCACCTCGAGGTGCCCCTGTTACTAGTTGTTATATAATCATTGTTAATAGTTTGGTATTTTCTCTGTTAATTCACCCCAAATAATTTAAAGTTACTTATCGCAAATATCAATTCAACCCAAGAAATTATAAATTTTACATTAAAGTCTGTTTTTTTATTAAATTTTTGGCACTCTTTTGAAATTATAAATTTAAAATCAAAATTTGTTTAGCTTGCCTCGCAACTACTCCAACCCTCAGGATGGGAAATTACCCTAAATTAGGGAGTTAGTCACATTTTGCAAGAGTGGACGATATTCGATGTATTTACAAGGAATTTTTTAAAATTTTAAAAAGAAAAACTAGGCTTGTTTATCAGAGTGAGCGTGAATACAGACATCACATTTAGAAACAGCGAGGTGATCGCAAAAGTCAACCCAACCGGAGTGTAATGGAAGGTCAGCGCTCTGGGATATTTTGGGGGTGAATTAGCAGAATAAATTCATATTTTTTACATATAATAATTGTTTTATATTCCTTTATTAAAAGTTGTTATGTATATCGTGCACTAAATGCGACAGTTATAATGAGCCAGCGATAGTAATATTTGACTACCTCGATCCCATTATAGATTTTGACATTTAACGTACGAAGCGTGTTTAGAAAAATTATTACATTTGTAAATAAAATCAAAAGAAAATGTCAACTTAACCAAAATTAAACAGTTTGTTAAATCTGTGATTCGAACTTTAATTTCGTGAAACATCCTATTATAATCGTACTCGTCCCTCCCATCATCAGTTTTCTCGACCGTTACGCTCTGCCAGTATCTCATATAATGGACTATTCCGTTTTGATCCCGTGGAAAGAGGGGGAAAGACACTAATTGGTTTCAGTGAGAAAATAAAAGAAAGAAAGAAGGGAAGATAGAAGTGTTTAACGATTAGAATTTATATTTTTACTGAACTTCACACCAAAATTCAGAAATGTCCTTTAAAATTTGTTCAAAAATGCAATAATTGCTATTTTTTTGCCTTAAATCTGCAAAGGAACTGACACAAATAAGAAGTCTATCCCACTGCGATGGAACCCGAAGATGGACTTAGTCTTCATTTTGGCCTTCCGCCAGGTACTTTCGATTGTTTGCGTGTCAGCTGATGTTTCTGGGCCAACGAAATTCATACAGTTATTTACAGTCTGATGAATATAATTGGGATCATCCTTCAAAGATGTATATCCTTACCAATAATCCAACATAATCGTAGTCCCAGGTAAAATACTGCTTCGGATTGTGTCCGATAATGTGGAGGCTGTTTTATCTGGCACGTGAAACCTTCCTTTGTTTCACGACATATGCTTACAAATACTCATTGTTTTAGCAGTTGGCGTGCAACATATTTCTTTCGACGGCTGTTCAAATTTATAATTTCAAAAGAGTACCAAAAATTTAATAAAAAAGCGAACAAACTTTGAATTAAAATTTATAATTTCTTAGTGTGAATTAATAAAATTGCACCAACTGTGTTTACAGCTGTGGTGCAATTTAGAAAAATTTCGATTTTTGCTTACCTTTAAGCAATTTGCTTTAAGACAACTCACATTATAAAAAATTACTTTCAGGCACTTCGACATAGTATAATGGTTAGTAAATCTGTTTTACTGGATCAATTACGACTGATTAATGAGTTCGATTCTCATTGGGTGCTCCATACTTTCGGCCTTGTGCCACATCTAAGCTATGCTTAGTAAATTGCTATATGGGCACTTCGACGTGGTGTAATGTTTAGTAAGCTTATCTTGGTAGATCAATTACTACTGAACAGTGAGTTTGATCTTCACTGGGTGCTCCATATTTTCGGCCTTATGCCACATCTAAGCTGCACTTAGTAAATTGCTATATGAACAATTCGACGTGGTGTAATGATTAAGAAGCTTATCTCGCTCAATCAATTATGACTGAATAGTGCGTTTTATTCTCATTGGGTGCCCTATACTTCCGGCCTTGTGCCATATCTTAGCTACGCTTAGAAAATCATTTGGGCACTTCGATGTAATATAATGGCTATTAAGTCTGTCTTGTTAGATCAATTATGACTGAATAGTGCGTTTTATTCCTACTGGGATGCCCTATACTTCTGGCCTTGTGCCATATCTAAGCTACTCTTAGAAAATCACCTCAGCAAATCACTATAAAAATTATTTTCAGTTTTAAACGTGTGAAGACGCAGGTCCCATTTGAAAATAATAAATAAAAATAAACTTTTAATAAGTTTTGCCAGTTGTCAAAAGTAAAAGTAGTACCTATTATGGGAGGGTGTTAGTTAATTTTATACTGATTTAGTTCATCGCCATGTCGAACGAGAACTGCTGCATCTGCTATTGTAATGGCGAAGCCGTGTAACTAATTTTGCACACCTACACATATGTGCACAGAAAGAAAAAAAATGTAATTCACTGGTTTCTTTCAAAATCAGGAAGCGGGAGAAAGTGATCAATCTCTTTTGAAAATTTTGACGGCAGGTGTGCAGATTTTATTTTTTACTTTTATTGCTATGTTTTGTGTGTTTGTGTGTGTTTGTGTGTGTATGTGTGTGTCTTTCCATTTATAATGAAAATGCTCGTAACTTTCTTGTCTGCATCAAGACAATCGCAGGATTTTTATTTCCAACCCACTCAGCCCTACAATGTAGACTACCATGAGTCATTCCCATTCATTTCTCGCTTGATATTGTCTGCATTTTCTTTTTGCTCTGTGGGGTCATCAACCTTGGTCCTTATCACACATGAAAAGCTCTTGGCAACACCTCAATGGGAGGCGTTCATACGAGCCCCTTTTCAAATAAATCTCTTTCTCCCGTCTTTAATACATCTGAGATACTAATTCCCGATTAATCGCGCAAACGGAATTTGCTAGTTAACCCAAAATTGAGTTGACTAGGACTGAGTAAACATACAATTGTGTTTCTAAGTCTGGTGGGCCCTGATCTGCCACACACACCCCTTGTTAAAATTTTCTTTTCTTTATTTTTTGACTATAAATTGAACAAATTAATTTTAAATTTCTGATACCTAATGGGACCGAAATGGTTGTACAATGTTTAATGTTTACTGAAAGAAAAGCAGAATTATTTTCCCAGATCTACATTTCTTAGTTCCACCAGTTCAGACCTGTACAGCTAATACTCACCATGCCGCGAATACAGGATAGAATCGTCCTTATTCCCTTCGTATACCATTGGTAAGAAGAAAGTTTCATTCGGACAGTTTTTCCCAAAAACCGCCACTGTGGAAAAGACTCCCGAGAGGATGCTCCCCCGATTTGTACAATCTTAACTTCAAGTATCGGGTTAACTGTTATCCACTGTCAACAAGCCCATTTCAATAACCCACTATATTGAGTGGCTCTTTGGTCATGTAGTGGGTGTAGAACAATTTTAAAAAGTTATATTTATTTCAGAGTTTAAAGGATACAGGTATACTATTCCCATTTGTCACACTAGTATTATCAGTTTAAGCAAACTATATCTATCGAGGTGCAGAGTTGTCCTAACAAAAATAGAATTAGCGAAGTGAGTTCAAATTACAGTTAAGGTAGTTTATACTCACTTCTCACTAATGACTCAGTTTAGAAAAGCCATACATTCAACTATCCTATAAGACCAAGTCAAAGGTCTTTACCAACAACTGGTAACATGTAACTTGTACAACCTGATTCGTGCTACGTGGAAGGGAAATGGGCACCACAAAACAACCTATGTTGGCCCAAGAAACGCCAGCAATGACAGCCTGGTACCACGACAACTTACTAAGTCTTGAGATAATTTGATTAGATTATATCCTTGCAATATTTTAATTGTATAATAATTAGCTGACATCGACATTTTACATTAAATGGCGCTTGATCATTCTGGCTCAAACTGACTCCAAATAGCCGGCCAAGCATATGTGATATTTATTTTATATCTATACATAATAGGGAAACTGATATATGGTTAATTTTTTTTAGTCATTGTGAGTCTATTTATACGCAGAATGTGGGTGGCAATGGCTCTTCACAAATTCTTGTCCTCCGTAGGTTTAAGCAATGTTTGTTCACTTACTGTATCTCACAGTGTCGCTGTTCTGTTACCCATCGCACAAACTTGTTAGGTATGTTCATCGATGATTTCTTCTGCCCATATCGCTTTCAATATGTCCTGTGAGGGTCAAATTCTCCAAACTCTTTGTATATGTCCAAGAACCTTCACGTGTCTCTTTCTGATTCTATGTATAAGTGATTTTTCTTTACTCCATTTTGCTTAAAAGTTACTCGTTGCCCATGTGCTCCGTCCATGGTATTCTCAGTATCCTTCTGTAGAGTCACATTTCTGTTGCCTTAAGTCATCTCTTCATTAGTGAGGAAATTGTTCACGGTTCACTGCCATATAGGATTGATATTAAATAACAGTTCAGTACTATTTCTTTTTAAAAAATTTTTCTAACGAAGTTTTTCTTGTTTCTTAATACTTTGTTTATTTTGTAGAAGGCATCTTTGGTTATTCTAACGCGCCTTTGGTAATAGGTCAAACCTCAGTCATCCGGAAATAACTTATCACCAGCCCATTTAAGTTTCTGTTAAGGAGACAGGTCCCAAGATCTTATAGCTGAGCTTCTGGACAGAAACGATATTAGTTCAAGGAGAAAAATAGAAATCTATTCCAATCTGCTTTTGGGCCTCATTCTATTTGCCTTTATCAAAATCTGTGAAAAGAGTTTACAATCAATAGCTTTCGATACGAATGCATCAACTACCGTACTGTGTCAAGAGTGCTCGTCTGTTTGGGCAGGTAATTTGTAAGAGCAATAATTTAAAACAGACACATGTATAATGTCCCTGAAGCTAGTAAAAGAATTTAAAATCTTAATAACATTTTAGTTTTGCAATTTTTGATTGGTTCAATTTTAAACGAATTTAATACAATACACTAGATTATAAAAGGAAGACTTATGTCCGTTTTGCACTAAAACGGTTGACTTAGGCCTGTCCTATAATGGAACCAAAAAGGCAGTCAGGTCCGTTTTTCACTAGAGTTAAAGCGGTAGAAAAAGTGTTGGTATATGTCTGATATATAATATATCATTTCACATTTCCTGGCAGCCTTTTACCAAACAGGTGCACCTCAGAAAAAGATGTGGAACACAGAATTGGAGGTGAACACGGGGCTCTAGGAAAGTTAACCAAACGCGTATTCAACAAAAATCTGAACATAACAAAAATGATGGTCTTTTATGCTGTTGTCATTACAACCTTGCTATATGGTTAGGAAGTCCTGGAAAGGGTTAACAGTCAAAGCATCGAATCGCGGATCATTAAACACCGTCTTCAATGCTCAGGACATGTAACGAGAATGAAAGAGTCAAGGTTTCCACGTCAAGTCTTATTCAGTGACCTCACTTCAGGGAAAAGAACACGGGATTTCCCTCTTCGAAGATACAAGAACCAACCCAAAACAACACTGAAAGCCACTGGACATGGGCCTAAATCGTTTGAAACACAAGCACAAGACAGTACCAACTGGAAATATTCCATCCCCAACAGAACCAAAATCTCCGAAGCCACCAGAAGAGTAAAGGAAGAAGTCAAACGACGAGAAAGGATCGACAAAATCGATCTCGTCCTCAACAAATATTGGTATGCAGTCAATAATATCGGCTCTTCCATGCAAGAATCACCAATGCCATCATGATAAAGAAAGCGATCAGAAAAGAAGAAATTAAATTCTTTGATACGAGACAAAGCCGCCACTGCCAACAATAAAAATGGTCGATATAGGTCCGGTTTACGCCAGGCTCCAAAAGATAACCCTAAGTCCGGATTATTCTAGAGTAAAAAAGGCAAACAGGTTTGGTTTGCAGTACATCCAAACAGGTAGATACAGATCTAGTTTATATTAGATTAAAAGGTTAACACAGGTAGATTCAGAAAGGTGGATTTTGTAATATTTATGGGGTGTCTAACCGTCTGCAATATTCATACCTGTTCAATATTCAGCGCTGTTCTCATCTCTTGACCATATCAAAATACATTCGAAATTCAGTCCTGTAAAAATTCAACATTCGAAGTCCAGGGAAGAGAAAATATTTAATTTGTTCAATGAAAAAAGTGACATTTAAGATTCGGAAAATACCATTCGCCAGTGTACCAGGAATACATATTACGTCGATAGTATCTTTTCATTTTATTTCCAACGTTCCTCATATTGGCAATTTGTCTCTGTTGCTTCATGTATTTAATTTCGAAAGCCTATGCTATATACAGGATGTATCAAAAATACTTTTACAAACTTTGGGTGCGGGTTCCTGACACTGAAACAAAATAAAATATGATGTTGAATGACTCAGCAGCCTTCGGTCTGAAAATGCAATCTGATACAGCCGTGTAGCCTCGCGTCCATTACCATTTATTGGCCGTATGTAAAGATCATATCTGCCTGCTCACGTTAGGAATATTTTGCCATTGTTAAACGGGCCAACTCACTACTACACGCGTTAAACGTTGAAGACAGGCCAGCCACAAATATACACGAATGACAAATGTAACTAGTCTGCATCTACCGTACACTTTCCTTGAACTGAATAACTAAAAAACAATGCATTTGCGAACATGTTTATATGAACTTTTGTTCTTTTATGGTGCGGGATCCCCCCCCCAAATGTCTGTAAAAGTATTTTTGATACATCCTGTATATATCGTGTGACGTATAACGTGTGGCTACCAGTGTACTTCTTATAAGATCGGATATTTTACATCAGATTGGTATGTAAATAGGTTTTTCTTTTTCTTTGATTAACATATGAACAAATAGGCTGTGTATGCAAAATCACGGACCAACTTTTTGTTTTTTTTAAGCCTATATCATCACTGTCTAAAAAACAAAAAACTTTGAAGTTATTGAGATTTAATTATTTAATCTCGTGTGGATCGTTTCCTTTACTTTGTATACCGTGTGTCATTTAGTCTTCAAAAATTTCTTTAATACGGCCGACTCATTTTAAAAATAATTTTCACCCAAGCAAGAAAATAAAGCCACTAAGACGCAAGAGGTGTGTGGGAGATTATGAGCAAAAGGAAACAATAAAAAGGACAGGAATTAAGAAGACAGAAATTAACGACTGACATTGCATTTAAATTTTTGAAGATTTGACAGGAAAGCAAGAAACCGAAAGTGAGTTTCTACAATCTGGAAGTGCAAGAAAAAAAAAACTGTTTGCAGTTTCAACTGTAAAATGATGAAACCTGTCAGTACTGCGCTTAAATCCAATTAGCAAAAAGAAAATCTAATCAGAACGATTACCACAAAAATATAGAAAAGGCTCGGGGAAGCTACGTTACGGCAGTGAGAAAGCGACTGAAGCCGTGATGCCATGTCATGACCGATATCATTGCAAATTCTTCTTACGGTTAAACCTAACCATTTCAACTGTAAAATGATGAGGCATTGCCGCCAGTTTAGTACTGCGCTTACTTTCATAAAGTTTAGCTACTATAGAGGAAAACTCATCAGAACAATTACCATTAAACTGTTTACAAAAAAAGGCAGAAATAAGCTATGCTACAGTGGTAGAAAAGTGACTGAAGCTGAGATGTCAGTTCAGGATCGATAACATTGCAGATTTCTTTCTATTTTTATCAAGGATCTCTAAATATATAGCAGAAGCAACAAACTAGACGTGGCAGCAATATTCAATGGATGGAAGAATTAATTTCTAAACTCTTTTTTATATATCTTTTATTTAAACCTTTCTAAGTTAACAGTCGAATTGACCGGTAGAAGGGACACTAGAACATTCCTTGAAATTAAAAAAAAAAAAATCACTTAACCTTTCAAAATATATTCATCGTCCTTTTACGTCATTTCCACCCACGGCTGATTGCAAACTCGCGTGACTTTATTCAGTCTTTTATTTGATTGTTTTTAAAAATTACCGTGGTGACCTCGTACGACCATCAAAGTTAATCAACGTCGAGCCAGGTCAGTACCCAGAAGGTTGACTACTTAGGAATGCCAGGTGCTGTAATGGATAACGGCTCGAAGTTGTTAATCGGAGAGTTAAGTTCCAATTCTGGTCGGGTCCGTTATATTCACTTACGAGCAAATATCCTTGGGACTTCTCTCTATCCATAGATATGAGTTAAATGGTAGGACATGTATCAGAAAATCATTATATCACCCGCCCCCGCTCATCAAAAAAGAAAATTGCTTACAATCCAAAAATATCATTAAAATAACCTGCAAAAAGTTGATAAACTTTTAAAAAAATCAATCGATCAAATCATTTTCTGTTTACAAGATTGGATGTACAGCTGGTGTAATCGATAATGGCTCGGAGTTGTTAATCGGAGGACCGAGTTTCAGTTTCAGTCGGTTTCGTTATATTCACTTATGCGTAAATACCCATGGGAAACGTATTAATTCCCATTTTCTCCCCTGCTATGGGTTAAATAGTATGACGTATCAATAAATCATTATTATCGGAAGCACTAGACCAGATGTGGAAGCAATATTCAATACATGGACGAATTGTAGACATATATTAGGTTGGTGCAAAAATAATGTCGTTTTTTGACGTTCTAACATATGTGAGAAAACGACATTATTTTTGCACCAACCTAATAAATGTGTAAAATAGATTCTGATGATAAAAATTGTCTAGCACGTTACGATGAACTAACCTTCTTAACAGCAATTGATTCGATATAATCCTTCCACTTCAGGTCAGAGGAAAACGCTAACACAAGAAGGCGTAACCCGAAATATGTTTCGGCATTAAATAATTCACAAAGGGTTGATAAGTTGTAAAAAACAAATCGATCGACAAATCAATCAGCCGGCTTCTATACAGTTTGTTTTCGTTGGTTGGTTAGATATGAGGTGTTCATATTTTGCGGCGCATATTTGCGCGTGTGTGTGTCTGAATTCTAGTAGGCATTATTTTGTGTCCGTCTCGTAGAGTCTAATTCCTGAAGAGGGTAGCGAGAAAAGTATATGTATACGTGCAGGTATCAAATTTCCAGTTACGCATATGGTGACTAACGATGGCATTTGTGCCTACGTTGACAATGAATAAAATTTATGTCACTAATTTTTTAATAAATTTTATTATCCTTATTAGGACTGTTTTTATTATCGAGGGAAATGTAATGAACGTTGTAGCGTTCAACCAGAACTATTTTAACTATTACCCAATGCAGAGGCACTAATGGGCAAAATGTTACTATTACATCCTCGGAGTAGGTCGTGTTATAACTTTTCGTCTGGGAAGTGTTTTAACAGAGGGCGTAAAGTGCGACACTGGAAACCGAAGGGGCAGGGGAATAGCGAAAGATGCCTTCCAAAATCTAAGCAAAGTATTAAAAAACAGGAAAATGTCGTTAGAAACATGGAAAATAATACCGATCTGTTACGTAATATCAGTTCTCCTATATAGCAGTAAATGCTGGACAATCCCTTCACCGACGAAGAAGAGACTTGAAGCAACAGAAATGTAGTTCTACAGAAGGATGCTGAGAATACCAAGTTTTAGCGAAAAATAAAAAGGATCCTCAGACTTAATATCAGAAAGAGATAGTTAAAGTTTCTCGGGAACACAATAAATAAAGATTGCTTGGAAAATTTGATACTCACAGGACAGATTGAATGCAAGAGGGACAAAGGAAGGTAACGCATAATCTACCTAGCGAGCTTGTGTAAATAGACGGCGGAACAAGGTTTAGGAAAAATAACAAAAAATAAAAAAATAAAGCGCTACAAAGGACAAAAAATTGTGGGGAGCCATGATCGCCTACATCCTAAATAGTCACGGTAAATAAAAGTAGATAACTCTGATAATATACGATATGTTAAGGATCATTATCCTTTTCCTATCCTCATTATTTATGCGCCGTCTCCCTTCAGAATGTGGACTATCATGGACCTTCACAGCTTCCTGTGTATTGTAGCTCTAAGCAACGTTTCACTCTTCCTTTTGGTATGCAGGTCTTTAATGTTCGTTTTGGGGATCAGCAGGAGCCCCAAACAGTGTGGTGTGTTGGTCGGGCAAAATTCGTCGCATTTTTGTTGAGGTCGATATAGTCATTACAATATCTAAGTAATATAAATGTGTTTTCCTAACAACTTTCAAGAATGATGTTTGCTCGAAAATATTTACATTTCTGGGCGTGTTTTTACCTTAAGCGATAAAACATTTTCAGACTTGTCTTCCTGCTGACAAAGACGTTATTATTTTGAAATTCCCGCATTGTATCCGACAAAGCCCAATTAAACGGTTTGCTTTGTTAAAAACTTATTTATCCTTTATAGAAAAGTAAAATCACTTGTATACATTTCGTGTCCCTTCAGGACGTGGGCGATCATGGCTTTCCACAACTTCCTATCCATTGAAGCTCTCAGCATTGTTTATCTTTTCACCATCGCCCCACTCCCTGAACTTCTATCCATTTACACAAGCTCAAGTTACTCAGTTTTCTTCTACCTTTCTTGCTTTCACTATACCCTGTGAGTGTTAAATTAATACTCAATTAGTGCGGTAACACTTTCTTCATTTTTATCATAGTAATTGAAAATTGATTTTTATAGTTAGTGATTGCCGCACTAATCGAGGAATTCCTGTACATCATAAGCATATCATATTAAGACCTAACAGACACTCCTGTTTACAAAGAGAAGTCTGTATAGATTTAATGACTATGGTGTGTAAATTCATTAATTCTACAGTTACACAAAGTCTGAAATGATCCATTCATTTAATATTATCTGTGAAGTGGGCTACATCGGGAAGTGGCGCTCCTCAACATTTGGGAACTCCTCACTTATCTAATAACGACCGCTTTAAGGATTGTCATCAGGCATTTGATCTTTTGCCTGGCTCGGGTAAGCTTAATTAATATCGTGAAACTCTTGTAGGTAATATGCAAATAGTAAGTATATCATAGATATCATTCGTTGCCTCCTTTATATCTCACATTGATGAGATGTAAGCTGATGGAAGGGAAGTCAAGATTGTGTTGTTCGCCAAATCAAACTACTATTTACACCAGGGGTCGGCAACCCCCCGGGCCACATCTGGCCCGCGAAGGGTTTTTGTCTGGCCAACCATCTTAATACATGGACACTAATTATCTAATTAATTTTTGAGCAAGTGGCAGAAACCATATCAGCTGGGTTTAATTGACTTACAATGCGACGTATTTTTAAAATCAAGATTTAATTCCGAATACACTGCTGGCTTCTACAAGAAATATGTTTTGCCAAGCGGAAAATATAAAAGCCTATTGAATAATGCGAAAATGATGGTATCATTATTTGAAAGTACATATGCATGTGAACATTTCGAAAATATACTAAAAGTCGTTTAAGAACAAGGCTTGGTGATAATAACCTAGATGCTCTTTTGCTCCTGTCATCGACAAATATTTCACTTGATGTAGAGAAATTATCGAACAAGCAGAAACAAGTGTCTCATTAAATAATTTGGCATTTCTAATTGTATTTCGTTTGTAGTAAGACATTTGCATTTTTGTTGTGTTAATTGTTTTTCCTGCAGTAAAATAAGGAACCTTATTTAAATATATAACATTAACTTCGTTGTTTTTTTTTCTTTAAACCTCTAGACCAAGACATCCTTCTGGGTGGAGCGGTCTGAGATTGAAACAATTTATTATAGTACATTTTATATCATGGCTCTCTTCCGAGACAATGCATAGCTTTCTGGCCCGTTCTCTCCAAAAGGTTTCCGAGCCCTGATTTACAATATTTATATTCGGATTATTGTCCTCATCTTTGTTACTGTTATCACAACGTTTCGGCCGTTGTTCCTTCCAGTCTTCTTCATGTATATATCTATCTGAGCCATCTGCAGGGAATTCCAAAGTGAACACTTTATTTAATCTCCGGGGGTAGACTGTTTTCGTTCCACTTCCCATGTCTAGGGATATCGTTCTTATTTTTATTTAGTTCTGTTCAGTTATTGTTTGCCCGTTTGCACTGAGTGCAAGTAAACACTGCCAGAACAAGTGATTGAGCTCACAATCATTATCACGAAATTCAAAAACAAATGATTAATACGCTTTCAACATAACCTGTCTGATGATTAGAATTGCAACTGCTTCTGATGCTGCTGTCATGTTTTGGCTGCTGCTGCTGCTGCCCATGTTTAGATTGTTACTGCTGCTGCTGCGCTGGAAGATTTGCTGTCATCTCTCTTTCTTTAATAACGGGTCCTAGTATATGCGCTAAATATTTCAGAATCACTACTATTGTCTCACCTGCCTCCTGCTCCCAAACTGTCGCTGTTCTACTCTCGTGACGTAGAATATCATTAAAAGGTGAAAATTTCGAAACAATAAACACAAGTCCCATGTACTAATCGTTGTCGACTTACGACCACGATTGGTTACGACCGACAAGTCGTAAATCGATCTGGGCGTAAGTTGGCCTGTAATTAGTTTTGAAATCATTTTGTCTTTCTTTAGGCAATATAGCATTTTTAATAATCATTTTTACGATTTCCTTACGTTTGGTGATATTTATATCATCTCTCTACAAGTTTTTTTTCTTATTATTTTTACGTTCGCTTGGTGAAAGCCAAACACTGAATACTATAGTACAGTTGGTTTAATATTTGGTAAACATACAAAAAGAGCAAACTAAGAGTGAAAAAAAAAACAAACAAAAAACAAAATAAAAAAACAAAACATTTTAGTTGCGAAAACATTTTAGCAATGACAAAATACATAATTTTTATGTTTTCTTTACGTCTGATATCGTTTGCATCAAAATCTCTCTATACACGGTTTTGTTTCTTATTTATACGGTTGAGTAGTCGAAGTAGACAATTTCCTTTTGGAGGTGAGGAAAAATATCAGACACAAACGGAAAAAGTGTGTTGAAACGAGGCTGCCTTAACACTGAGCTTGAGACGTGCGAAGGAATGCTAGTGCTGCCTTGTGCTGAGGCGGAAAAGCTGGGAAGCATTCATGCTGTCCGACGGCCAGATATACCAATTCGCGGTCGTAAGTTGAACAGTCGTTAGTCGCATAGGTCGTAAGTCGACAACGACCTATATATTCACAGAAATAAACTGTTAACCCCTTAATGACTACCGTAAAATCTGGAATTAATTATAAAAATTAAAATATAAATCCGTAGTTTTTTAGTATAAAAATAGAAAAAAACTATTACAGAGCATTAAAAAAAATCGTTCTAAATTATAAGTTTACAAAATACCAGGTATAAATGTCAGTCAGTTCCATACGTGATACACACTTGGACGATCATATCTCTTTCATGATTGACGAGGCAGAAGATTTTCCCGCAGGTTGCCGTTTCTTCCATTTAGCAACGCAATAGTAGCATTTCCAAGGGTATTTCACAGTTGACAAACACGCAAGTAGCTTATTCAATCATTCTTAGGAATTACGATTGATCAGAAAATTAAAATCTCAAAACTGTGAAATTTTCATGGGTAACATTTATTGGAAATAATATTTTAATTACAGTAAACCATTGCTATAAATCTTATTAGTCGTGTTCCCCCAGAACATAGACGAACATGGATCTCCACAACTTCCTATCCTTCGGAGTTCTAATATTTACTTCCTTCACGTACACAAGGCCGAATCATCCCCATTCCATTCGTATTCCATTAGTAAGGAGTAAGTTCCATTCGGAAAGCTTCTTTCTCCGAACTGTTGCTTTCCCAGTCACTACAAACTTGTCCTCTTCAAGTCTAGAGTTAACCGTCATCATTCCTGCTTAACCTCATGAATTTCATTTGCTCTTTCTTACGTTCGTGCACCACCATACAGTAATACTTTATCTTGAGTGGCTCTTAAGCCTTGTATTGGGTTGAACATTATTATATAAAAAATACCAGTTCCTTTCCTGCAATCAAGTTACACAAGCTTGTTAGGTAGATAATTGCTGTTTTCCTCTGCCCCTCTAGCCTTCAGTATGTCCCGTGAGCGTCAAATCCTTCAAGAAGTGAAATATATTTAACGCTATTTAGAATGCGTACTGAGTTTATATGTGGAAAGTGTCGAAAAGATTTACACACATTATAGATATTCAAAAGCGGATGTGTACGCGTGAGTTGAATATTAAAGTTTCTGTTAACTCTATGGCGAATATCTATCGTGTATAAGGGCAAACAGGTTTGACACTATGTCTGGAAAGTTCTTTTTGAAAGAGATTTTGGCAGGAGAAGTATACGCATGTACTTACAATTAAGTCTTTGTGCAATGTTGGAATAGCTTCGGTCAAACTGAACGTGGTCAATGTTCTTTTCTCAGTGTGACATGGAAACATTTAGTGAGCTCTTGAGACGTTGGAAAGTGTCTTTTGAGGTAAGTCAAATCAATCTTTTTGTGGGGGCGATTCCCAGAAACAGCTTTAAAATTCGGTGGGCTGGATTCTGGTTGGTTGAAACAGGTTCGTATTCAACCACGTGAACACTTTTTTTTTAAAATTTAAGTTTTGAATCGTTGGAGCCCATTTTGGACACAAAAATTATTCTGGTTTAGCAGAACAAAATTAAATTCATGAAGATCAGATATTTAATAAAGTTAATTTTGAAAGTTCGAAAAGATTCTAGCGAAGAAAAGAGGAATTTTATAATTATTTTTTTCATATAGTTTCTTCAACCTTTATGTGGCGTTTTCCTTAAGGACGTGCGCGATTATGTCTCTCCACAACTTTGTAGCTCTAAGCAATTTTGCCCTCTTCCTATCACTTCAAGTGTCATCCGTTTACACAAGCCCATTCTGTAGGTTACGCACTGTTTCCCTAGTCTCTCTTAAATATTTGAAGATTGTAGGTAGCAGGGAAACAAGAAATCGGAAGAAAGTTCCACATGTGAGAAGTGCGAGAAAAGAAACTCTTAGAATAGAAAACACGGTTTCATCTGACTAGTTCTACAGTAAAACGGTGATGCCTAGTTGGCAATCTAGTAGCACGTTTTAACGCATGCAGTCGAGGCACCAAGAAGCAAAGCTCACCAGAATATTGTCATGAAAATATTTGTAGAAAAGACAAGGGGAAGCCATGACGTGTCGGTGAGAAAGTGACTGACTCTTCTTTGAATTTTGTTATCTACAGATACATAGTAGAAGCACCAGACCAGATATGGCAGCCATATTCAAAGCACAGATGAATGGCAGATTTATAAATATGTAAGATGGATTCTTTTAATAATACATAGCAGTTCAGGATTGTTTTCTTTGACTCGAACGCAATTCTTCTGTTTCTTAATTATTTGCTTTTGCTTTTGCAAGCCACCTTCGCTATTCCAATGCGCCTTCATAAAACTTGGTAGGAGGTTGTTTAGTATTTACCCAAAACTGGTTAATCTTGTTAGAAGCAAGCCAGATACCGACCTTTCCACCGAGACACGTATTGAGTCATCATCAATGGTAATGATAATAATTTATTGACTTCTCAAAAGTTTTTGATAGTTTTAAACTACCCAGCTTGTGACAACTCTTAAACAAAACTTCAATTAACAATTACATCATCCGACTGAAAGAAACGTAAACCAACTCAACAGAATATATCAAAATAGATCTGGGACCTACACGTTGTGTAGGCAGACATTTTGAAGGGAGTTAAGCAGGAAGACGTCCTATCAGGACTCCCTTTCTATATAGTTATAGTCGCAGTTATCTACCAAACTGAAAAATTGGGCACCTCTTGGCGGTGTAGTGGTTAGCAAGCTTGTCTAGCTAGAACAATTGCGACTGAGCAGCATTTTTGATTCCTTGGTTTGTCCGTTGTTTTGTCTGCTGATTTTGATCTAAATGATTTTTTGGTCCAAATGAAAAACATGTCCATTTTTTGTGATTAACCACTATTGTCTTACGTGTCCAATCTACAGGCCGCGATATAATCTATTCAGAACAAGTTTTTGCCATCTTGAGCACTCTATTTACTTGTACGCAACTGCTGTATTAATTGACTAAGATTAATTTCCTTTCTAGAAAGAAACATACCTGCTTACTGTTGAATCAGTTCATATCAGCCATTACCATACGTACGAAGACTAAATCCATCACAACATTCGCGTTTGGGCGCTTCGACGTGGTAGAATGGTTAGCAAGCTTGTCTCACTATGATCAATTATGACTGAATGGTAAGTTCGATCCTCACTGGGTTCCCCCTACTTTCGGCCTTGTGCCACATCTAAGCTACGCTTGGAAAATCACTATCTACCAAACTTAAGAAGAATGCTCCTCCTGCTATCAAATAGGTCAGATTCTATCAAACCGTAGCTATGAATATGATCTAGCCATCATGAGTTGCTCTAGAAGCAAAACTCCTTGAATGTACTGGACACACATGCACTAAAGGTTAGCTTAAACTTGAACATCTTAAAAAACAATTCCAATCTTCAACTCACGATTTACACCCAGCAAATCACTCAAGCTCCGGAGTTTGTCTCCATCACAAGCTATCATCAAACAACAATGGAATGGTTGCTGTGCAGCATCGCATCACTCTGGGTTGGGCAGCTTTCAACAGGAACAAAGAAATGTTAACATCAAAACGAGTTTCAAATCATTTGAAGGCTAAGATTTTTGACACTTGAATCCTACCAGTTGTGTTATATGGTCTCGATTGTGTTAACTGGACGACAAAGTCACTTCAAGAGCTCGCTACATTCCAGAACCGCATCAGAGACTTTAATAAACGCCTCAGCGACCATATCTCTATCAATAAGCTATTCCACATTACCCAGTTTAAACCAATCACATCAGTTAATAAGTCAAGAGTACTTAAACTGTATGGTCGTATCAAAAGATCAACTCATAGCGTCAGTAAGTTATGCCTAGAAGGAAAGCTGGCCGGTAAGAGAAGCAGAAGTCGGCAGCCAAAACGCTGGCTTGATAATGTCGACATGGACTAGATTTGACCTTTACCCTTTGAAATCTGCTGTCGAACGTTGGGGAGAAGAATATCTCATGTTGATGCGCAGTCTACAACAGGCAGAGTAAGCGACTGATAATAATACGAGGAAACATTCGACATTCGTTGACCGAGTAGTTTTTTTGTTTTGTTTTGTTTTTTAAACTTATCACCCCAAGCAAGGCTGAAAGCCACTAGCACGCAAGGGGTTACAGAAGGGTTGGAGGAAGAGCAGATAGGAGTGGTAAAGGAGAGGATGTGGAGAAAGATAGTGGATCGATCAAGGCAAGGGGGTTACAGAAGATTTGGAGCGAGAGCAGATAGCAATGAAAGGTGAAAGGATGTGGAGAAGGGAAGTGGATAGATCAAGGCAACTGGAGATGTCGATTGACGTTACACTTAAATAGTTGGAGATTGAATTTGTCAGGGAAACAGGAATAAGGAAGGGAGTTCCACAGGCGAGATGTGCGAGACATGAAGCTATTGGAGTAGAAGAGAGGTCTACATCTAACAGTTTCAGCGGTGAAGGGGTGGGAACGGGATGCCAGCCTCGTAGGACGTTTGTACTATTGTTGGTTGAAATTTGTAAACTTTTTTCTATTAAAACAATTATTCAGGAAAATAGGTTTCTCAAGTCAAGTAGTTTTTATAATTCTTTTCAGTATTGATGGGAGGTCCCTTTCCTTACCTTTTATTTGAATTGGTAGTTCTATAGGATTTTGATTGATGCTTACTATAAAAATATGTGATAAACCTGCATTCTAACAACTACTAGTCGTAGGAGGGTGACTAATCTTGTGGGAGAAAAACTTCCTAATCAGTAAGAAGAACATTTGAAAACGAGCGTCACTCTTCTGGGATCAGTTTGGTTTCCAGTTGGCTGGGTCAAACCGATAGCTGATTTGGCTGAGAGAGGTCAAGAATGAAGCCGTATGATAAATAACGGTGTCAGGATTAGGGAGACTACCTAAACTTTAACGAAGAGATAAGATAGGAGATTTATTTTTGGGTTGTTACAATTACAGAAAGATAGGATTGGATGGGAGATAGACTTAGGTAAAAAGCAGATTTAACTGACTTTATTTCCTGAAGAGAGCAAAGATTTGAATAAACAAAATAGATAAGAAAACGATAAAATGCTGTTTACCTACCTGAGTCATTAAATACATACATGGTAAAAGAAAAAATACTTAAGAAATCAAAGTACAATTTGCTAAATACTTTTATTATTATTGTTTTATAATATTATTATAATATTAACCTGAAACAGGTCGAGCAATGAGTGTGTTTTACTCAATACGAAAACGGCGAGATATTCCTAAACATGAACAGCGGGATGAAAACAATCTATCCCCGTAGATTGAATAAAGTTCAGTTTGAAATTGCTTAAAGGTTACGCGTATCGACAAGCACTTGATAAAGCCTGGATGGTTCAACAGCCGAAACATTATGATAACAACAACAAATCTCAAGACAAAAATCCACATGGCAACTAATGTAAATAATGATAATCCGTCATAGAAATCCATACAGAAACTCGAGTCCTGTTCTTAAATATCCTCGCCAGGTCATCTTACATGGATACCATGCATGGAGTCCAACACGGTCCGAAATATCAGCTATATACAACCGTTTTCACTGAATTAAAATGGTTTCAAGCGAATAAATCCTGCAGGTCTTAAAGAATGAAAAATCTTCATCGAATCTGTGGCGTTACAGAATCACAAACAACGAGATTGACCAAATAACAAAACCACCTCGCTTAAAGAATTCCAACAGTGGCAATAACTAAAATGAACTACTTAGAAGTAAAAATGTTAACGTAATCAAGATGTTGACTCTCTAAGATACTGTAAACAAAAAGTTAGGAAGGAAACATTCATCAGTTATAGGAAGACTGTAGAAATTAGTGGGCTTGAGAAATAACTGTTTTAAAAGTAAGATTTTATGAAATTAAATTGATAACAACACTCCTTGTTCGGTCAAGGAATGCTGAATAGTCCTCACAATTGCCATTACATATAAGAAAATTTATAAAAAAATATATAATATATAAAAATAACAAAAAAACAGCCACATTACTTGAAGACTTCCAACAGTAAAAACAACGAAAGTAGTTGGAACATGTGACTAGAAGAGAAAAATATATCATATAATAAAGATGTTGACTTCTCTCACTGCATTAAACAAACGGGCTTCGAAGGAAACTTCTATCAGTTATAGAAAGCAATAAATGTGGACTTTAGAAGTTTAATCTCCTGAGCAAGTTGGATGGCGTCCAACCCGTGAAGAAATGTCTAAATTATCAGCTATACACAAATATTTTCTAAGATCAATGATCAAAAACAGCTTCAAGCAAATGAATACTTAAAATGGTCTTAAAGAAAATAATCCCTGACCAGATCCTATAGACTGGCGCTACATAATCAGAAACAAAGAAAAAAACATATAATGAAGATAATGACTTTCCCCACGACCTTAAACAAAAGGCTTGGAAGGAAACTCTTATCGGAAATAGAAAGCAATAAATTTGGACTTGGGAAATCTAATTTCCTGAAAGCGCTTTTAAGAAAATTGATTTTATAAA
The DNA here is from genome assembly GCA_964036315.1 of Acanthosepion esculentum. Classification (NCBI taxonomy): domain Eukaryota; kingdom Metazoa; phylum Mollusca; class Cephalopoda; order Sepiida; family Sepiidae; genus Acanthosepion; species Acanthosepion esculentum. The sequence goes on from OZ038490.1 coordinate 44,656,088, forward strand.
TTTCAACCGACAGTAATGCTATTTGCTCAATCAATGGATATCGAATGTTCCCTGTGTGTAAATGGTTAATTTCGCTATTACCATAAAATTAAGTCGATTGTAAATGAATTTATTTACAGCATTTCCGATGCTTTGGTGAGTATTTTAAAAACACTATGGCTTCACCTTTTATAATCGCGGTAATGGTACTATTAAACGTTTTGTAATGGGTAAGTTCGAATTCCAGTCGAATCTATTACATTCACTTACGTGCTAATACCCTTGGGAAAGCTATGAATCCTCATCTTCTCCTCCAGATATGGGTAAATAGCAGGACAGACAGGGTTCTATAGCCTTGGATGGCAACTGGTCTACCGCAGAAAGAAATGGCAACCTACTGCGGGAAAAAATCTGCTTCGTCAGTTATGTATCGAAAGATACATGATCGCCTAAGCGTGTATCACGCATGGTACATAACTGACTGAATGGGTAATGGCTCGAAATTTGAAATCGGAGAGACGAGTTCTAATTCCAGTCGGGTGAGTTATATTCACTTACGCTCAAATACACTTGGAAAAGGTATGAATCCAACTCTTCTACCCACCCGCTATGGGTTAAATAGCAGGACATCTACTAATAAAACATTATTATCTTTTAAAATCTAAAGATATTATCTGGCTTGAAATAACCTGCAGAAAGTTGATGAGCCATGAAAAATCAACCAATCACGAGTGAACTTCTATACGGAAACGCATTAGAAATTATTTTACGATAGAAGTTCATTGATAGATTTCAAGAGTAGAATTTATTAAATAAATAATACAAAATGTTCATTCACTCTAATGATCGCATATGTAGTCACATAGCAAATAGGTGCCTACATAGAATTTTATTCGAAATATTTTTACTATAAAAATGAGTTGCCAATTATTTTCGGGCGGTTTTATAAAAGGAATGCGTTCAAATATTCATTCATTTTAATGATTAAATAGAAGGTGGGGCAGAACTAAACATCCACCGGCTCATTTTTGCTTTAGGCATCGTTTATGTATTGTAGAACTAATCGGGCCGTTCCTACATAGATTGTATAAAATTTGAAGGTAGAAATATATAAAAGATGACGACTGAAACAAATAAAATCGCTTTATTGTCGATATAATGTAGATGCAATGTAAGAAAATAATTAGGCCACGTGAACTCGATGCAGTATTCATGTTTGAAAGTAATTTTAAAATTGCGTTCTTTTTAAGGTGAACGATAATTGAAGGCGTTTAAATTTGATTTCGTTCAGACATTGACGATAAACTACATCCGGCAGCAAGGCCTCTGATCGGGAGATTGGAGGTTTTGAGGAGCCTGGAACCACCTATTAACTGCTGTTGTTCCCAGATTTACCCTGTCCCGGGAGTGGTAGCACCTGCTAGGGTCCCAGCTATGGCAAATAGTGAACCTCCAAATAAAACACTGTGAAAGTGTAATCATACATTTTTATAATAAAAATACTAGTAATATACTTTATGTAAAACAAAAATTAGCAAAAATAACTATTTATAGTAAAATTAGCAACAATACATTTTCAAAGCAACATGACCAGCAATACATTTTATCTGTAGTTGAAGACATACAATTGCGTTCAAAATATATTCAGTTGAAGCTATAAATCGTTCAAATTAGTTATATTTCGGCATTAAAAAACCAACAGAGCTTGATATGCCGCAAAACAAAATCAAACAATCAAACATGAAAGAACTCTTTCATGACATTAATCCATATAATATCCTACAATTTCTTGAAGAAATCCAACTGTATTCCAAAATATCACTTCAACAAAATTACAACATAAAACTCACATATCACCGCCTCTAGTAATCATGTCCACACAAACATGTATATGCACAAAAGCTGAGTATCATCTACCATGTATTCAGTTGTGAAAGCAGAATAACATATATTTATATTAGTTCAACGCTCCCAAGAAAATAAAATTTGGACATTAAATGACCCATAAGGAGTTGATATGCCATTAAACAAACAAATCAATCAATCAAATCGCTCAAAAATAAATAAATAGAAATCAAATGAAATTTTTAAAAATGGAGACATTTAACCCTTCCGCTGCTAACTACGGAGATCTTCGGTTTTCTTATCTTGCTCCAGCTGGCTAAGTACGGAAACCTACGTTTTTTGCATACCGTTGATATGAGTGTCCCGTTGCGCCATCTATAGTAAAATACGGAAAATCCTAACTGTTCTATCATGCAAATTATTAGTCAGCCTCGATTTTTCTCTACGTCATGGTAGTTTCGTATCTAATCGCACTGGGAAAATGAGTAGCAGTGAAAGTGTTAAAAAAAAATTACGAATGCTGATTTCGGCTGAAGTAGCTGAATAAACAGGAAGTCAAAGCCAACTATCATTTTACTACTTATATAAGATCCTTCTGCTCTTCTATCTCAGATCAGAGTGTAGTATCTGTCAGATACAGATTCCTTCTGAGTCGGAATTAGTTACGCTTTCTGACCGAGAAAACTACGTGATAATATTAAGCGAGAAGAAATTGGGAAAAAGTGAGGGCGGGAAAGAAACAGAGTAAGGGATTGTGAAGGAGGAAAGGTAGGAGGCAAGAAAGCTAAACAAAAGGTAAAACACAAAGACAACTTTTAACTAAAACCGCATTCAATTGGCTAGATAAGTAAACTTTTAAAGATGTTTTCTTCTATATGTCGTGTCCCTTCAGGCTCACCATAAATTCCTCTCCTTTGTAGCTATGTGAGTGTCAAATTCTCCAAGTAGTCTTCCTAAATATGTTCCCTCGAAATTTCAACTTTTTATTTCTGATTCTAAGTATGTGCCCTTTTTGATTCCATTTTCCTTAAAATTCCGTCGTTACTCACAGGTTCAGTTCATGATATCCTTAGCATCCTTCTGTAGAACAACATCTTCAGATCTTTTCTTCATCTGTGAGGAGATTGTCCAACATTCACTGCCATATAGACGAAGCAGTATTACATAATTCATCACTTTTTAATTCCTTTCTAAGAAAATTTTCCTGTCGCTTAATTCGTTGCTTAGATTTTGGAAGGCATCTTTTGTTATTCCAGTACGTGTACGGATTTCGATGTCAGATTTTGCGACCTCTGTTAAAACACTTTTTAGATATTTGAATTTTTGCGCTTATTTGATTTCGGTATTTCCAATTCGTAACCCGCATCTTGGGTTGCTCCTCTCACCTTCCTTCGCTACCTTCTGTTGGGAGTTCGTGAAGTTTCCTTTCTGAGTCTGCTGTCAACAGTGTCATTTGCATATCTTATGTTGTTAAGATAGTGGGCGCCAATAATGAACCCTGGCAGGACTTCTAATTCTCTCAGGATCGCCTCGCTGTATAGGATGAGTAAATCCGGTGAGAAGACTCATCCTTGTCTTACGCTCCTCTCTATTTTTATGTGTAATCTTCGAAATCATTTTTCTGTCCGTATGCAGACGCTTTGCTCCCAGTATACATTTTGCATTATTCTACTATCTTTCCAAAATTAGCAGTTTCAACAATTTTCATCAAAATCTTGCATAATTTATAAAACATAGGTATACCGGGTGTAACAGCAAAATTGTCCAAATCGTCTAACAGCAAAATTGTCCAATTTTTAGTTTAAGCTTTGAATCGTTGTACCTTAGAAATGAACCCTATTTTGAACAATAAGAATGTATTTAGTTCTAAATGAAAATGGTGATACCTCTTGCTGTTGTGACTTCCCGATACAGTTTTCCTCTCTACTGCCCCCTCTTTTTTAAACTTATTCACCATTGTCTTGATGGTTTTTGAATGGACTTCGAAGCCAGGGTATGAATGTTGGTAGTATTACTGAAGGCCTGAATGATTTTTCCTCTCACCATTGCTCAGTTAGGAAGATATAGTTTGGATGACACAAAATGATTTTAGCCTGTTCGCTTTCTAACTGAATAACTCAAAGGGTTTTTCAGTGATTCTTACAACAAATGGTGTCAAGATGTCTAAACGTCTTATCTGAAATTATGGAAAGAAGAAACTGAATTAGTTTAGCGTTTTTTTTTTTTTTTTTAGATATTAAACATTTTGTGGGATGGACAAGTATCCCGTGCTTTTTATACGATTTGGATAATTTTGCTGTTACACTCGGTACATCCTTTTGCATTTGTATGTCTCTTTCGGAAATGATTCATTTATTATAAATAATTTCATTTTCAGCATCTGGGCAATGCAGAGGAAACTATTGCTTTGTCTTAATTTTAAATTTAGTTCAATTTAATATATAGGAAATACTGAAAATAATTGACTGATTTTGGGTTTTTTGACGTCTTATCAACCCTTTGTAGGTTATTTAAAGACAAAACATATTTCAGACTATAGGAGATTCCTTACAGTACCCAGAGTTTCCAAGTGGTCCCTACATCTATGTAATGATACTGCTTAACTTCAATGATCAAACGGAAACCGACATTTTCAGCGTGATTTGATTGGTTTCGTTTAATTTGTTTTACGACATATCAACCTCAGTGGATTATTTAATGTCGACAGGATTTTTAGGATAGGTTCATATAAATAGAATATGTCTTCTTTGTAAGAAATTCGTTTGTAGATAAGGTTTCATTGACGTATTTTTGTAAAGAGTTTTTTGTCAAGAGTCAAATCTATTGCTGGTAATATTTTTTTCAAAAATGTATTGCTGGTATTTTTACTATAAAAATCTATTTTTATACTTTCATAGTGTTTTGACCCCAGTTTGGGGGTTAACTATTTGGCCATAGCTGGGAACCTAACCTAGGAACAACACTCCTCAAAACCTTCCGATCAGGGGTCTTGCTGTCGGATGTATTTTACCATCATACCCAGGACGAAGCCTAATTTTAGCATAAGCATATTGAACATGAGCAAGAAAATGCAGAACAACTTAAAGTTTTGATATTATTTTAAGTACAGTGAAATTGCAAAAATATTAGTTTTTTGATTGTACAGAAGATAAACGGGGATTAAAAATGGATTTAAATTATTTTTACATGTTTTTAATTAGTAATTTTAATTATCCTGGATAAACTACATTGATTAATCGTCTTCTCTTGTGATCTTCGTTTTTTGTGTGTTAATCGCTGTCTCCTTATATGTCCCCCTTGCTTTCTTGGTCTTGTGAATGTCAAATTCTCCAATACTCCTTTCCTCATATGCATCGTACAAAATGTCAACTGTTTCTTCATAATCTCAACAATATAAGATATGCAGATGACAAAGTCTCGATAGCAGACATAGAAAGTAAACTGCAGGAACTCCCACAGAAGGTTACAAAGGAAAGTAGAAAGGAAACAAAGCAGGTATAGCTGCCTACAAGAGAATCAAACCAAGATGCAAACTGCGCGCTAGAGATACTAGAATCAAGCAAGTACGAAACCTTCAATATATAGGAAGTGTTTTAAGAGAAAACAGAAAATGTGACACCAAAATCCGAAGACATATTGGAATAACAACAGATGCCTTCCAAAAGTGAAAGAAAGTATTAAGAAACAAGAAGGTTTCAATATGAATAAAAAATAGTGCTGCAGTATTGTGTAGTATCAGTCAGTCAGTTATATGCCATACGTGATACACGCTTAGGCGATTATGTAACTTTCGATATATAACTGACAAGGCAGACTTTTTCTCGCAGTAAGTTGCCATTTCTTTCTGCGGTAGACCAGTTGCCACCCAAGGCTATAGAACTCGGTCTGTCCTACTATTTACCCATAGCTAGGAAGAGAAGAAGATTCATACCTTTCTCAAGGGTATTAGCAAGTAAGTGAATGTAATGGATTATAGTAGCATGATGAAAATTTTAAAAAAATCCCATTGGGGGTCAGTACAAATAGCTTGTTTCCATTCCCAAACATTTAACAAGCAACACAGAGCTGTCCGTGAGAAAAGCAGGGTTCCATCAAATGAGGTCCAGTTCAGTCAGTTATGTGCCATGCGTGATACACGCTTAGGCGATCATGTATCTTTCAATCAATACATGACTGACGAGGCAGATATTTTGCCACAGTTGTTTGCCATTTCTTTCTGCGGTAGACCAGTTGCCATCCATAGCTCCAGAACCCTATCTGTCCTGCTATTTACCCATAGCGAGGGGGGATGAAGAGGATTTATCATACCTTTCCACAGGGTATTAGCACGTAAGTGGATATAAAGGATTTGACTGGAATTCGAATTCGGCTCTCCGATATCACTTCTCCAATATGGCAGTGAATGCTGGACAATTTCTTTGCAGATGAAGAACAGAAAGTATCATTAGAAAGATCGAAAAGAGTGCGGAACTGCTATGTTATATCAGTCCTCCTATATGACAGATAAAGAACAGACTTGAAGCAAATTCCATGGACAGAATAGAGACAGGAAAATATCGTTAGAAACAACGAAGTTTTGAACTGCTATGTAACATCACTTCCCTTACATGGCAGTGAATGCTGGAAAATTTCTTCACAGATGAAGATGAGATATAGTAGAGTAGTAAGTAGATAATTAGTCTCGGAAAGAATTATTACTGACTTCGATCCACACTAAGTGCCCAACTGATGTGATCTTATGCAGTCTATTCTTTAATAAATAACTATAATCGTACATTGCACTTACTTTTGCAATTTTTTAATGACCAAAGTCTGACAGTTGATCTCTCCTTTGATCTTGCACCTACTGCTCAATGGTAGTGGAACTGGCTTGTTACATACAATACCTCCAAAACTAAGCTGGTACCGTTTCATCAATACAGACCGTATTTTTTTTCCAGTCATGATGAACAGTTGTACTCTAAATGAGACTCCATGTTCAATCCAGACTTGGACTCGTATATAAGATCCATCGCTAAAGCTGTTGCGAATATGGCTGTTTTGCCCCCGAGAGTACGAGTAATCTCGACGACAGCCAGATAAACGTCTTAAGGCAATTAAAACACTGAGGAAGACGACGTCCCGTTCACCGGCAGGTTTATTAATAACCTAAAGGGTAAAACTAGAAATAAATGCATATAAATAAGACTAGTTAGTCTGAAAATATAAATAAACAAGGTTAACAAGAAATATAATAAAAGCTGCCGGAGGCTTGAACATAAAATTAAAATCATTTGTCTAATTGGGAAAAAGAAGGAAGCGAATACATTGTTTATAAGTTGGCTACAAGAATACATTCCAATGTTGCGGTGTGTTCATGGAAAAGGAAGTTAGGTTACATTTTGCAACAGTGTATGTGGACCGTGGACACGTGTTGAAAGGATTCTACATGAAGAGATAGAAATGTAAAATAAATGTATGAAATATGGCTACATAAAACAAATGTTCAAATAACATGATAATAAAATAGTCAAATATCGAAAGAAAAGCTATTAAAAGTTACAAACCAGTGATGGTAACATTGAGGGTGAGATTAGTAGAATGATGAAAATAAACCGTTATATGATGATAGGTGATGAAAAGTGGCTCCTTTTTTGTATAACGCACAACATATGTTCTAAACCCCCAAGAGTACACGTCCATGTCATACGTGTACATAGTCTTGAAGAGAGCCAGATAAACGCCTTAAGGCAATTAAAACACTGAAGAAGACAACGTCCCGTTTACCGGCAGGTTTATTAATAATCTAAAGGGTAAAACTAGAAATAAATACATATAAATAAGACTAGTTAGTCTGAAAATACAAATAAACAAGGTTAACAAGAAATATGACAAAAGCAGTCAGAGAAATAAAAAATAAAATTAAGATCATTTGTCTAAATGGCTGAAGGAAGGTAAGCGAATACTTCGTTTACATGAATATGTATTAAGTTGGCTACGAAAATACATTCTAATATTGCGGTGAGTTCGGTGGGGGGGGAAGGACATTAGAAGGTTACATTTTATAACAGTGTATAAGGACAGGGGACACGTGTTGAAAGGATTCTACGAGGAGATATACAAACGTATAAAATATGGCTACTTTAAAAAATGATCAAATAATAGCATGGGAAAACTAGACAAATGTCGAGAGAAAAGTTATCAAAAGCTACAAACCGACGATGGCTAACTTTGCGGGTGAGATCAGAAGGATAAAATTACCAATCACGTATCCGGTGTCACTTTTTTTTATTGTGTGGGGTTCGCGTAATATATGGTCAAAATGGTGACCAATCTAAAAAGTATCTAAACTAAAAAAAGGTACAGTTACATAGGAATAAAGTGCTGCTGCCGACACTTTAGTTTGAACAGAGATCGCCAGTGAGCAAACATAGGTGATACCATTATTGAATTAAGTAGACCACGTGACCATAGAGGGAACGCATATTTGGGAGGTAACATGTGTCACATTAATCGCAATTCGTAGTCTATCCTCTATTACTATTCGGATCGCATTTCTATTCGGATCGCTATTTCTATTCTATTTTACTATTAATAGTTGTATCTGCGATTACAAAGTCTCTACTACAACGAGCATTACGAAAATGACAACGATTATTCGTTGGCATCACAAACAAAGAGGATATTAACAATACAGTTTCTGTATTGCTGTAACAGAACAGTGACCGTTTCCATGTTCTGCTCCAGAAAGTACCTGACTCCTACCTTCAGAACAGAAATACAATGAAGTATTGCTGCCATATCTGGATTGCAGCAACCCAATTCTCACGTTCCATCCTTGACAGACATTTACACGCTATTGTTGGGAAGTACTTAGTTTCCTACCTACAATCCCTTTCAGGTTGATAAGCTGTAAAACACAAATCAATAACAAAAATAGAATCCCTTTCTCACAGATTAAACGTTGCTGGCCTCACGCTTCTCTATCGCTATTTTCATGGCAGATGTGCCGGCAAACTACATTCCTTAAAGTAGACTAGTCCTCATTCCTTTCATATTCCATTGGAAAGGAGGAAGTTTGCTCAGAGAGTGTTTTCCCCAAAAACTGTTCATTGTGAACTCCCAAAGGGATGCTTCCTCGATCGCTACAATCTCAACTCCCTTAAAGTCTAGGGCCAACCTTTATCTATCCTACATGTCCTCATAATATTCCCCTCTTACTTCCTCATTGTACGCTCTTATAACAACCCCATTGAGTAACCGTTTACTTTGAGTGGAGTGGCACTTGGGCCTTGTCAAAAATTAAATACAAGAATAATATTAGAAATCGCCTACGATGAATAGGTTGTTAGCAAGCATATCTCGCGAACCAATTCAGTCAAGTTATTTGATTTTCTATAGGTGTGCCAGATTTGTGTCTCTGTGTTTATTGGTATTGAAATGATCCATGTTTGTATACCAAATATTTTCTGCGCGAACTCGGTTAACTGAAAAAATATACTTTACTGATGTATTTTTCATTATTTTTGTTCATTTTCTTTCATTTTATTTTATTGCCACTCTCAGATTGTTTTTTTTTACCTCATACGTGATACGAATTCAAATATCGACAGTTGCTCAACTCCCCAGAAATAAACTCCTAAGCAACAAACAGTATGAGATTTGCACCACTGCCTCCACTGCTGATGTTTTGCCATTACACACAGAATCAATGACGCGCTCGATGATAGCTTCATCGCCAGAAGGATTGTCTTGGATATCTCAAAAGTTTTTGACCACATTTGGCATACGGTTTTCTACACACACTCTCCATGGTATTTTTTGGAAGAGTTTTCACAGGTACCAAGTACTTTCTCTCGGCTATGTCCATGAAGGTATTTGCGAACAGACAGTCTTTTGTAACCCATGGTATCAATAAAGGCGTTCCGCAAAGCTATCTTCTCTCTCTTTTCGTATTTTATTAACAATCTGCCAAAAAACATTCCCACATCTCCAGTAAACATCTATATAGATGATAGCACTCTTTATGGAAGTACTTCCAAAAATAAGAGATTTCTTCTTTTACAGTTGTATATCTCTTCTCTGACTTTATAACAGCTGAATAAGAGAAAAGGATTTGATTTGTTTGTCTAACGGCATATGAACTCCTTATGGGTCATTTAATGTAGAAATTTAATTTTCTTAGGAGTTTGGAAGTAATGTATGTTATTCTGCATTCGCAATTGAATACATGGTAGATGATACTCAGCTTTTATGCGTATACTTGTTTGTGTGGATATAATCACAAGAGGTAAGTAATATGTGAGTTTTATGTTGTAGTTTTGTTGAAATTATATTTTGGAATACAGTTTGATTTCTTTAAGAAATTATAGGATATTATATGGATTAATGGATTAGGATATTATATGGATTAATGTCTTGAAAGAGTTCTTTCATGTTGGTTGGCTGATTTTCTTTTGCGGTATATCAACCTCTATTGGTTATTTAATGCCGAAATGTAAATATTTTGAACACAATTTTATGGCTTCAACTAAACATATTTTCCGTCGTAGGTATGAGGATAAACTACATCCGTGTCCAGGATAAGACGTTAAACTACGTTCAACAGCAAGGCCTCTGATCAGGAGGCTTTGACGAGCGTGGAACCACCTCTTAATTGCTGACGTTCCCAGGTCCACCCTGACCCGGGGTGGTAGCACCTGTTAGGGCCCCAGCTATGTAAAAATAGTTAACCCCGAAATTGAGGTAAAAAGCATTTTGAAAATTTAAAAATAGGATTTAATACCAGAAATACTTCGTAAAAAATTATTACCAGAAATAAATTTATGAAGAAAAAAAATATTACCAGTAATAAGATTTTGAAAAAAAAAAAAATTACCAGCAATATATTTTTGAAAAAAAAATATTACCAGCAATACGTTTTTGAGAAAAAAAATATTACCAGCAATATATTTTTGAAAATAATATATCCAGCTATACAATTTTGAGGAAAAAAAGATATTACCAGAAATAGATTTTTGACAAAACAAAAATATTACCAGGAAAAAAAATGTTGTCGGCATTAAATGACCCATTGAGGTTGATATGCCGTAAAACAAACCAAACCTAAACATATATTGAATGCAAAATCGTTGGTAATTTTACCATATAAAAATATATTGCTAGATGTAACCGTAAGTTCTATATTAACAGTTTCTTCTCTCGGATTTTCCACCCGTAGAAATCTCTTCCGGCTTCTGGCTTTCCAGTTAAATTCGATCTTTAAAGTTTAAATGCAATATCAATCTGTATCTCCTGTATTATTAATCCGTTCTTTTATTGTCCACTTTCCTTAATAATGTTTTTTTTTTCTCTAGGATTCTTTCACACACAGTAATCTGTTGTGTCGTGGTAGCATTATCGCCTTGCTTGGGGTGAAATGATTTTGAAAAATATAAGTAGAAAATTTAATACAAACAGCTTTTTCCTGAAGAACTGCTACTTTGTAACAGGCTCCCGCGTGAATGTTTTCCTGAACACTACGATCTTAACGTCTTCAAGCCAAGCGTCAATAGTTATCTATGCTAATCTTCACTTCCTACCACCTCCTCTTTATACATATTACACGCTTCATTTATCATAATCATTTTAACACTATCTTGAGTGGCTCTCTAGCCTTGTATTTGACGAGCTTTTGTCTAAAATTTCCTTCAACTGATTTGATTTTCAAAAAAGCGTCAGACTTGTGGCTTTGTTTATATTATTTGAAATGATCCATGTTTATATTTGGCTTACTGAAAATATATCTTATTGATGTTTTTTTTTATTCTTCACGTGTCTGTTGATCCGGATAACCATAGGGGAATACTGAACTGAGCCCCAGTTGCAGATTATTAATAATCTAAGACAGGGCTTGTCCGTACTACACCCGTCTCCGCGATCGGGGTTGATTGAGGACCACGGAGAGTGTTTTGTGACCTTCGCTGTCTTATCAACATTTGCATTTATCTGCCTACATTTATATACATTACAAATTAAATTAGGCCCAACTGACTCATGCATGAACAATGGTCGCTGATTTTGACATCATTCTGGGGTCGTTTTTTTTTGCGTCCAAATTCGTGGATTTGTGTTGCTCATGCTAAGTCTCGAAAAAGCACTAAATAAAATTCACTATTTTTTTTTGTCTATAATGTGTTAAAATCAATCAACATTTAAGAAGAAAATCTCAAGTTGATGTTAAAAATTGCCGCAAAACATTGCTGATTTATTTAAGAAAGAATGATCTATTATGACATGTCTCTAATTATTTAAGATGGAATGACATGTCTCTAATTATTTAAGATGGAATGATCTACTATGACATGTCTCTAATTTTTATTTAGATACATTTTCGATTTTTCTAATTGGATTGTTCACTTATATTACTTATGATCCTTTATTGTAAATAATTAGATTACAATAGAATTCGTAGTTTATATTAACACTTCTTTATGAAAATTGAGATGTTGTAGATTGGGGAGCCCCGTATCATAGATTCGGGGTGTATTATAAATTTAGAGGGTGACTATGAGACATTTTCAACCGCTCTGCTACTGCTATTACAGTGTAACCCGGATATAAGAGAAACTCGGATATAAGAGAGATTTTCTCTGGTCCCAAATTAGAGCCATACTTACCTAAACAAAATAGACCAAACCCGGATATAAGATAAACCCGGATATAAGAGACGTATTCTCCGGTCCCGACAACTCTCTTATATCCGGGTAACACTGTATAAGAAAAAACACGTGTACATCCTTTTTTTTTAATTTCAAAGTTTGTTCAAAATATCAATTCTTTTTAAATTTATTTACTTTTTATCGTTTATCTTTATTATCATCTCTTTATAATACTCGAGTGATTTTCCATTAATAAACTTTAAGGGATTTATTTTCAAAATTATATGTTAAAAATATAATACAGCCTGAATGCTCTTTGAATATAAACGTTTTTACGCGAAAGATTATTTGCTAATGATGATCTCTTCAGTTATTCTTTGCTAATAATCTCATTAAACATCATTTGCTAATAACTTGTTAAAAGATTATTTGATAATAACGAAGTTTTCAGTAATTCAATATGGCGTCACGCGCACACGCAGCGGCTGAACGCGGGTCTCCTATTCGGCCTTTTTCGTCTATTTTTGCTTGATGGTGCAAAGTGGAGTTGTGCAAAAGCTACCGAGAGCGACCAGAACATTCTGTCCATTGGAATTCAACGTGAACGTGTAATTACAAAGAATTTTATGCCCGCAAATGTCATACAGGGCATAACAGGCTGGACTCTTAGTGGAGAGTTCTTGGGTTCGGCAAGCGTCGAAGGCGAAGAAGAAAAAAAAAAAACAGAATCGTGATTGCTAGCCTGGAGTTCTTGTTCGGCTAAAGACAAAAATCACACAAACCAACGCTTCCAAGTTCTATATATATAAGGTGGGGCAAAAGTAGACTGACATCTGTTTTACTATTTGTTTTACATTTTAAATTTAACTTCGCCGAACTGTTCTTTCAGAAAGATGGAGCACCTCCCCATTATGCTTTGGCAGTAAGAGACTACCTTAACGAAACCTTTTCACAGTGTTGGTTTGGAAGAAGGCGTATCATCAAATGGCCACCAAGTTCATCCGACTTAACACCAATAGATTTCATTTTGTGGGGGTGGGGTAGTAAAGGACATGGTTTGTAAGAGAAATCCCCACAGAGTGGACGAATTAAAAGAGTGCATCTCAGAAGTATTTATTGAAATTGATGCAGATCGGGATTTGTGTCGTGCTGTGTGTCTTAGTGTTCTGGAGAGGCCCGAGGAATGTTGCAATGTTGAAGGAAGACATTTTGAGCACTTAAGAGATTGAACTGTGCTAAAAATGTGTAAGTAAAAATCTACATTATCAGTTTTAAGCAAATCTGATTGTAATAAATGAATATAAATGTCATGAAATGTTTTTAAAAATGTAAAGTGTAAGCCTACTTTCGGCCCACCTATATATATATATATTATGAAATGGACAAAGTCCGACAATTATTTAAAGACATTTTTATGTTTATTTATTCTTTTTATAGATACAAATATTTAAGTAAATGCTCTGTTTATAATAAACAGTATTAAACAACATTTACCGGCCTGAATGCCCGAGAAATTTTCATAGAAAATTTTCGTCCTCCGACAGGATTTAAACCTGTATCCTATACGGAACCGTCATATAGCTTGACGTGCCTTTTAAATTCGACCTTGCCAACCGAACGATCCTCTGTGGCCGAATCGGAGGACGAAAATTTTCTAGTAAAATTTTTCGGACATTCAGGCCGGTAAATGTTGTTTAATACTGTTTATTATAAACAGAGCATTTACTTAAATATTTGTATCTATAAAAAGAATGTTAAACATAAAAATGTCTTTATATATATATATATATATATATATAGTAACCCGGATATAAGAGAGTTGTCGGGACCGGAGAAGTCTCTTATATCCGGGTTTCTCTTATATTCGGGTTTGGTCTACTATATATACATTAACACAGGCTCTAATTTTGGACTAGAGAAAATCGCTCTTATATACGAGTTTCTCTTATATCCGGGTCTCTTATATCCGGGTTACACTGTATATGCTTGAATGAAGATATGCTTCTTAAATACACACACATCTCTCTCTCTCTCTCTCTCTCTCTATATATATATATATATATATATATATTACATTTTTTATTTTAATACCTATACACAGGCGGTGTGAAAAATACCCAGATAATACAATTTGTAATAAAAAATATTAGACAAACTGATATCAGGGAAAAAATTCAATAAAAAAAAGAAAAGACTAAAA
>OZ038490.1:44673230-44708230 GCA_964036315.1 Acanthosepion esculentum
ACTGTACAAATGATATATGGACCAGGGGGCTTTTGGTTAATTTATTAGCTATTGTCGAAGATCTTTTGCTTTGTTTGTCTAAATATAGGATGTTTTACTTTCTGAATAGTCAGAACGTTGTGAAAGAGTTTTAGAATTGATATCATCGGGTGTTGTTGATTTTTTTCTTTTTTATTGTTAACACCACCATTATTTTTAATCACACACACACACACACACACACACACACACACACACACACACACACACACACACACACACACACACACACACACATATATATATATATATATATATATATAACGGGTGTAACTTAAATTGTTCAAATCGTGTAACAGCAAAATTGACCATTTGATTTGGACCGTTGTAACTTAGAAGTGATTAAAGATATTTTACTGGAATTCTCCGAGGTTTTTATAACACTATAGGACTCTACTTTGAGCAATAAGAATGTATAATTACACTTCAAGTTTAGCAGAAGAATCGTGATGAAAGCGATCATAAACGAAAATGACATGCTCATCATTAATTAATCATAGCTAAGGATCAGAAGCTCATGAAGGATTAAAATAAAGTTCAATTATACATGCATACATGCATACATGAATACATATATATATATATATATATATATATGTATATATATATATATATATATATATATATATATAATTCGGAAAATGATCCTGGAATAATATATATATATTATTCCAGGATCATTTTCCAAATTATTCATGATGATCTTCGCCCTCTCTAATATTCTAACTTTCTTTCCTGGAGTAAGAAGATGCCACAGACGTTTCAGGTACGATTTCATTTCCAAGTCTTTTTTCTCTGCTCTTTGGACTATCATAGCTGAAACTCCTCTCTCACGTGCCAAACGTCTAATGTATTGGGTTGGATCTTTTCTAATTGATCTCTTTAGCTCTAAATGGAAATGATGATCCATATTCCTGTTGTGACCTCCTGATCCAGTTTTCCTCTCTACTGTTTCCTCTTTTTAAATCTTATTCACCGTTCTCTTGGTGGTTCTTGAATGTACTTTGACGATGGAAGCCAGAGTATAAATGTTGGTACCGTTACTGAAGGCCTGAATGATAATTTTCCTCTTACCTTTGTTCATTTGGGAAGACTGTGAGTCTGAAACAAAACGATTTAACCTGTTCTCTTTCTAGGTGAATAACTCAAAGGGGTTTCGGTGATTATTACGACAAATGCTGTCAAATGTTTTAGAACAAATAGGAAACCTATATCAATCTAACGTTTCACTTTTATTAAAGCTTCGTCAGAGATTGGGAAAAAACACAAAAACAGACTGAAACTCTGGTGTCTGTCTATATTTCTGAGATGAGGTATTATGTACAGTATTTACATTAGTCGGACTATTGTCCTCATCTTTGTATCAAAGATGAGGACAATAGTCCGACTAATGTAAATACTGCGAAACTCTGGTATTTTCAATTTTGTTTGGGTCAGTTCTTCTTGGTCAGTCATGTGTCACATGCATTGAAATCGTAGACAATTCTATATATATTTAACATTGTGAAGATTCTTGTATGCCTAAGTGGGCATCGGATGGTAATGTGTATGTGTAATTGTGTATGTGTGTCTGTATAGTGAAAGTTCTGATGTCTTCACCTTTGTGCGGTCAGCCAGCGCAGCGGATTGTCACATTTCTAATTTATGGGTGACCTCTTTAAGCATGTATTCTTTGTATTCGATAGATAAGTAAGACTCTTTAAGAATGGATTCAACGAAAGATGGCGATGCGATGTAATGTTTATAGTTGGTAATAATGTTATTATTAAGTTTTCAATGTATTTTCTTCTTAAAGAATTATGTTTTTAGTGAAATCAAAGTTACGTCCAGCATCGTTTCGATGCAAAATGAGAAAGATCGTTTGTCCAAACGCAAGTCTCTCTTGTGTTCGTAGATGCGGACTTTTAGATCACATGATGTTTCCCCCGCATATACATGTTTGCATTGTAAACAATTTTTTTGGTGAATCCCGGTATTTGAATTGTTGCTTGGTTCATTTTTTCTTCTTAATTATATCTCCAATTGTCTTGGAGGTGGTGGTAACAATCCAAGCAATTTGTTTGCGAGTTTAGTAGAAAGAGTGTTGGAGGGCATGATTATGAATTTTGTGTCATTTTTGTTAGAAGTTTTATTGGTGGTGTCTGTTTTTTTTTTGGAGGGGGTATTTTTCGCTTTGGCTTTGTGGATTTTGCAAGCTCATTTTTTAGCGTTGAATATGAAATGATGTGGGTAGTGGAGAAGTTTGAAAGATTTTCAATATATTTCTCTTCTTCATTTGGATATGTAACTCAGAATACCTAACTGAAGAATATATATATATATATATATATATATATATATATATATATATATATATATATATATGAAGAAGATAAATTACTCAGCCTAATCTATCTATTGTATATTAATGTACTCTATTTAAATGCCACGTATAATTCGGATGGTACATTCGTCATTACAATTGGTTCCCCAAAAAGGAAATTACTTGGGACTAATCTATCTATCTATCTATCTATCTATCTGTTATGGTCCAAGTTCCTTGTACCACGGTGATGGTCCAAGGTAGAACCAAAGAAGAATAACTCGAACACAGGTATAGAATAACACATATATATTACAAACAGAAATATGTACAAAGAAGTAGAAGTATTAGTAATGACTATCAGATTTGGTTAGAGTGAACTATGTTGTCTCGACAAGTATCACTATTCCAATGTCTTACAGTAATCGTCTGACTCTTGACTCTGTCTCTGTCTCTGACTGACTCTGAACCTGAACTCTGCTCCCTCTTGAGGCGCAGTATTTATGATGTCCGGAAAAGTCCATTATTATTATGGGTAAGTTCCCATAACACTATCTATGTTAGTGTACTCAGTTTGACTACCACGTATGGTTAGTAGTTAGAATGACACATTCGTCATTACAATTGGTTCACTAAAACGGAAATGACTAATGACTCAACCTAATAGTTTAATCATGAATTAATCATAAGAGAGAATTTATCTTCTTTTCTTTCCACTATAATTTATCATCATGATCTTTTTAACTTTGCGTTGGACATTGTAGTATGTTAGTGTACTCCAAATTTATTTTCAACTAACATGCATGTTTAGTAGTTAAGATGATACATTCGTCATTAGAAGTGGTTTCCAAAAACTGAAATTACTTAGGATTCAACCTATTAAAAGTCGATGACTCCCAATATGTTCCATTGGACACTTAATAATTAGAAATTGACATCCAAGTTAAGCACTAAAAGACCGAATGTCTGTAATTTGAATCACCGACAAGTCGACTGGAGTTATCTACATGACAGTCTGAGAACAATTCGAAATTGATCGAGTTTTGAAGTGCGTGGGATAATTTTTCTTTTTCTTGAAACACAGTAGAAACGCTCGCGCAAGCGACTTTGCATACTAATGAAAGAAAAAGCAACACTAAACAAAAAAAACCTTGTTTAAGAAAAAACGGAGAATTTCTCTTGGTGGGTATTATTGATAATAATCTCATTGGCTCGGGAATTATTCAAGGTCAGGGTAGACAATATAAGTCGCTCATTCCTTTATATCAGGGATAACAATGGTTCTATAGTTTTGAGAAGCGACTTGAATCGTCCGGAGATAATGGCTAATGAATGATTCGTGAGTAAACTTACTTAACCGTGATTGATGGGAAAATTGTGTTGGCGGCGTTGTTTTATAATTTGTGAAGTCATTCTTGTTTGTCAAACATTGAGATGACACCCTGAGTGCAATGGAGTCTGGTACAGAATTGATTGGCATTTATCGTTAATTTACCGTGAATCTGTTTTAAATAAAATATTTGATTCATTAAACATTGCTTTTATAATGAGGTTAAAGAAAGAATGCTGAAATATTGTAATTCTTTTTAAAATTCTTTTCGATCCGATTTTTTTAAGTATACATAATGAGTTCATAAGATCTTCAGGAAGCCTTTTAAAATCCTTAGATCCTATGTTTTTATTATATTAAAGAGTCAATGAGAACCTCAATGAGAAGTATTTTTACATCCAATACGCTTTATATTAATAAATTCATGAGATCATCAATAAGCCCAACTCTTTAGATCCAATGTGATTTATATTAATATGTTAATGAGATCATTCAAAAGCAGTAGTCTTTTAATCCGACATGTTTTTTAAACATAGTCTTTTTAAAGTTAGGATAAAAATACTCCAATAATATCATAACAACTTTGAAAATACATATCTCATAAGCAACAGAAGAGCGAAAAACCGGGTTGAACTAAGTAAATAATAAATGCCAAAAGATGTAAAAATGTCTTTCAAAAGCTATGCAAAGTATTAAGAAACAGGAAAATTTCGTTAGAAATAAATAAAAGAGTGGATAACTGCTATGGGATATCAATTCTCCTATATAGCAATGAATGCCGGAAAATTTTCTCAACAATAAAGAGACTTGAAAAAACAGAGATATAATTCTACAGAAGGATACTGAGAATGTCATAGACTGAGCATGGGATCAACGAGGAAGTTTTAAGGAAAATGGAAACAAAAGAATCCTAAAGAGAATATTGAAAATCCTGGGAAACATCATGAGAAAAGAGGGATTTGGAGAATTTAACACTCAAATGATATTTAGAAAGCAGGAGAGGAAGAGGGAGATACCAAATGATCTACCTAACAAGTTTGAGAAAACACAGATTGTGGGGGGAGGGAAGGAAGAAACATTGAAAAGAAGTTGTGAAGAGTCATGATTACTGACATCTTGAAGGAGAAAAAAATACCCTCGTACGACATACAATCACACTAAAGTTCCCATCAGTTTTCGAGAGCAGTTGTTTCAGTGATCTACTTTAGGTGACTTTTTTAAAATCGATAAAACTTTGGCATATCATTGTTGATTGATTGATTTGTTTGTTTAACGGCATATCAACACCTTATGGGTCATTTAATGCCGACATTTAATTTTCTTGGGAGCTTTGAAGTAATAAAAATATGATATAAGTTATTCTGCTTTCACAATTTAATACATGGTAGATGATACTCCGCTTTTGTACATATACATCTTTGTGTGGACATAATTATTAGACGCGGTGATATATGTATTTTATGTTGTGCTTTTGTTGAAGTTATATTTTGGAATACAGTTTGATTTTCTTTAAGAAATTGCAGGATATTATATGGATTAATGTAATGAAAAGGGTTCTTTCATGCTGGCTGATTTTGTTTAGCGGCATATCAACCTCCATAAGTTATTTAACACCGAAATTTAAATATTTTGAACACAAATTAATGGCTTCAACTAAATATATTTTGAATGCAATTGTATGTCTTCAGTTACAGATAAAATGTATTGTTGGTAATTTTACTATAAATACGCATTGTTGGTAATTCTACTATATAAAATGTATTGCTGCTATTTTTACAATAAAAATGTACTTTTATACTTTCATAGTGATTTGTTTTTTTCGGGGGGGGTACTTTTTGCCCATAACTGGGACCCTACCAGTTGATACCAAGCCGTGTCAGAGTGGGCCTGGGAATAACAGCAATTAATAGGTGGTTCTACGCTCTTCAAAACCTCCAATCTCCCGATCAGAAATCTGGCTGTCGGATGTAGTTTATCGTCATACCCAGGACTAGCATATATTTGTATCTGATAGGCATATTTTTAGTTTGGTTTGTCTGAAAATACACTATACACATAATTTTCTCTCTATAAATGTCTTCACTATGTAGATCGTAGTGCGCGTCTATACAAGATCACACCCCCCGCCACCATACATGACACGGTGAGGTAGACTGTCTCGATTGAGTGCCAGGTTTATTTCTTCTCACTGTTTTTATTTATATCTCTTACTTCTCCAAGTCATCCTGTCTCTCCCACTGAGCTCTGCAAGATAAGATGGATCCAACCTCTCGATTTAAGCCTCTATCGATACACGTCCTGTACTACTTATAAATAAAGCTGGTCGTGGCCTAAAAGAGGAAACTGGTTATCTTTTAAGTGATTGGCACCGGCTAAAAGGGGAAACTTGAAATAGGTAAAGGAGGCAAAGAAAGAAAAAAAAAAGAAAGAAAGTTGGACGATGAAACTGATAGTAGCGCCCACTTGGCCAACATTTCGTAACGAAGCTGTTCAAATTCGGATTCATGAGTAATGTTCAATGATTAAAACAGGCAAAGCTCTAACAATTATATGCACAAGCTTAAGCTCACAAAGATCTCACTTTATTCTCCGTTTCACTTAACTGTGGTCAACCCTAGAAATAAACAAGGTGTGTTTTACTTAACCTATTAAAGACCACCGTAAAACTGCTGATTGCAATATGATCAAATTTCAAATTTAGACCGTCCATTTCAAATACTACATTTATTGGGAACTATATTCAGTTCATATACAGAAGTAAAAAAGAATTTAGATAAATAGATAACGGAAAATTAGGTAATTTTGATATGTAGGAACTATGAAATAAAAGTCGGTAACTATGAAATAAAAGTCGATTTAAACCAGTGAGGATCGAACTCACTACTCAGTCGTAATTGACCGTAGCAAGACAAGCTGTCTGACCATTACACCATGTCGAGATGCTGCCTATGTATTATATACACGCATGCAAAGTCACATGCAGACAGTGTTTGATGGACAGATTCAGCACTTATTTTATAATTTAGATTAAAATAAAAATTCGTTATAGTAGCCCACATTACCTCTATCCCAGAATATACCGTGTCTAGAATATCTCCTAGGGCAGAGATTCTCAACCGCCGTGTAGAGGAACATTATTGTGCCGCTCGATTCTCTTCAGTAAGCTGCAAAAGATTATCACCCCACGCACACATATGTATGTATTTGGAAGTAATAACGTTACACCGTTAGTATTTGAATAAATGAATAAGTATTAAACTTTTTGTTTCAAATAATTCTTTTAACTATTTTTCGATTATGTTATTTTGAATACGATGTAATGGAATAACCAGCCACCCCCATGAATGATTACACTATAGGTAGTAAGTACTTATAAAGTCTACTGTCTACGAGAGACTTGGAGGGACGAGAAGGAAGCGTAATCGGCCCCAAGGCTAAGATCAAAGTGTAGTATCTGTTCGCAGATTACTCACTGAATGATCGCCTATGGGGCCGGGATTCCTTCTCCGATACAGGCCGGCGGCAGGGATTGGTCCCTGCGCTGGTAGTATCGTGGCTATGTCTGACTAGCTATGACCAGCTATGACCAGCTCTGACCAGCTTGGACAAGCTATGACCAGCTAAGACCAGCCAAAGACCAGCTATGACTAGCTAAAGCCAAAGCACTGCGACCCGGGTGAAAACTCGGGTCCATTCCCCCTCCCTTCCCACGTTAAACTCGACCTTGTGTCACAACCTGGCCGTGTGGGAGGTCAAGTAAATCCCAAGGCTAAGATCAAAGTGTAGTATCTGTTCGCGGATTACTCACTGAATGATCGCCTATGGGGCCGGGATTCCTTCTCCGATACAGGCCGGCGGCGGGGATTCGTCCCTGCGCTGGTAGTATCGTGGCTACGTCTGACTAGCTAAGACCAGCTCTGACCAGCTTGGACAAGCTATGACCAGCTAAGACCAGCCAAAGACCAGCTATGACTAGCTAAAGCCAAAGCACTGCGACCCGGGTGAAAACTCGGGTCCATTCCCCCTCCCTTCCCACGTTAAACTCCGACCTTGTGTCACAACCTGGCCATGTGGGAGGTCAAGTAAATCCCGTGTAGTATCTGTTCGCGGATTACTCGCTGAATGATCGCCTATGGGGCCGGGATTCCTTCTCCGATACAGGCCGGCGGCAGGGATTCGTCCCTGCGCTGGTGGTATCGTGGCTATGTCTGACTAGCTATGACCAGCTCTGACCAGCTTGGACAAGCTATGACCAGCTAAGACCAGCCAAGACCAGCTATGACTAGCTAAAGCCAAAGCACTGCGACCCGGGTGAAAACTCGGGTCCATTCCCCCTCCCTTCCCACGTTAAACTCCGACCTTGTGTCACAACCTGGCCATGTGGGAGGTCAAGTAAATCCCAAGGCTAAGATCAAAGTGTAGTATCTGTTCGCAGATTACTCTCTGAATGATCGCCTATGGGGCCGGGATTCCTTCTCCGATACAGGCCGGCGGCAGGGATTCGTCCCTGCGCTGGTAGTATCGTGGCTGAGTCTGACTAGCTATGACCAGCTCTGACCAGATCTGACCAGCTTGGACAAGCTATGACCAGCTAAGACCAGCCAAAGACCAGCTATGACTAGCTAGAGCCAAAGTACTGCGACTCGGGTGAAAACTCGGGTCCATTCCCCCTCCCTTCCCACGTTAAACTCCGACCTTGTGTCACAACCTGGCCATGTGGGAGGTCAAGTAAATCCCAAGGCTAAGATCAAAGTGTAGCATCTGTTCGCAGATTACTCTCTGAATGATCGCCTATGGGGCCGGGATTCCTTCTCCGATACAGGCCGGCGGCAGGGATTCGTCCCTGCGCTGGTAGTATCGTGGCTAAGTCTGACTAGCTATGACCAGCTTGGACAAGCTATGACCAGCCAAGACCAGCTATGACTAGCTAAAGCCAAAGCACTGCGACCCGGGTGAAAACTCGGGTCCATTCCCCCTCCCCTTCCCACGTTAAACTCGACCTTGTGTCACAACCTGGCCATGTGGGAGGTCAAGTAAATCCCAAGGCTAAGATCAAAGTGTAGTATCTGTTCGCGGATTACTCGCTGAATGATCGCCTATGGGGCCGGGATTCCTTCTCCGATACGGGCCGGCGGCAGGGATTCGTCCCTGCGCTGGTGGTATCGTGGCTACGTCTGACTAGCTATGACCAGCTCTGACCAGCTTGGACAAGCTATGACCAGCTAAGACCAGCCAAGACCAGCTATGACTAGCTAAAGCCAAAGCACTGCGACCCGGGTGAAAACTCGGGTCCATTCCCCCTCCCTCCCCACGTTAAACTCCGACCTTGTGTCACAACCTGGCCCTGTGGGAGGTCAAGTAAATCCCAAGGCTAAGATCAAAGTGTAGTATCTGTTCGCGGATTACTCGCTGAATGATCGCCTATGGGGCCGGGATTCCTTCTCCGATACGGGCCGGCGGCAGGGATTCGTCCCTGCGCTGGTGGTATCGTGGCTACGTCTGACTAGCTATGACCAGCTCTGACCAGCTTGGACAAGCTATGACCAGCTAAGACCAGCCAAGACCAGCTATGACTAGCTAAAGCCAAAGCACTGCGACCCGGGTGAAAACTCGGGTCCATTCCCCCTCCCTTCCCACGTTAAACTCGACCTTGTGTCACAACCTGGCCATGTGGGAGGTCAAGTAAATCCCAAGGCTAAGATCAAAGTGTAGTATCTGTTCGCGGATTACTCACTGAATGATCGCCTATGGGGCCGGGATTCCTTCTCCGATACAGGCCGGCGGCAGGGATTCGTCCCTGCGCTGGTAGTATCGTGGCTATGTCTGACTAGCTATGACCAGCTTGGACAAGCTATGACCAGCTAAGACCAGCCAAGACCAGCCAAGACCAGCTATGACTAGCTAAAGCCAAAGCACTGCGACCCGGGTGAAAACTCGGGTCCATTCCCCCTCCCTCCCCACGTTAAACTCCGACCTTGTGTCACAACCTGGCCCTGTGGGAGGTCAAGTAAATCCCAAGGCTAAGATCAAAGTGTAGTATCTGTTCGCCGATTGCTCACTGAATGATCGCCTATGGGGCCGGGATTCCTTCTCCGATACAGGCCGGCGGCAGGGATTGGTCCCTGCGCTGGTAGTATCGTGGCTACGTCTGACTAGCTATGACCAGCTTGGACAAGCTATGACCAGCTAAGACCAGCCAAGACCAGCTATGACTAGCTAAAGCCAAAGCACTGCGACCCGGGTGAAAACTCGGGTCCATTCCCCCTCCCTTCCCACGTTAAACTCCGACCTTGTGTCACAACCTGACCGTGTGGGAGGTCAAGTAAATCCCGTGTAGTATCTGTTCGCAGATTACTCGCTGAATGATCGCCTATGGGGCCGGGATTCCTTCTCCGATACAGGCCGGCGGCGGGGATTCGTCCCTGCGCTGGTAGTATCGTGGCTACGTCTGACTAGCTAAGACCAGCTCTGACCAGCTTGGACAAGCTATGACCAGCTAAGACCAGCCAAAGACCAGCTATGACTAGCTAAAGCCAAAGCACTGCGACCCGGGTGAAAACTCGGGTCCATTCCCCCTCCCCTTCCCACGTTAAACTCGACCTTGTGTCACAACCTGACCGTGTGGGAGGTCAAGTAAATCCCAAGGCTAAGATCAAAGTGTAGTATCTGTTCGCAGATTACTCACTGAATGATCGCCTATGGGGCCGGGATTCCTTCTCCGATACGGGCCGGCGGCAGGGATTCGTCCCTGCGCTGGTGGTATCGTGGCTATGTCTGACTAGCTATGACCAGCTTGGACAAGCTATGACCAGCTAAGACCAGCCAAGACCAGCTATGACTAGCTAAAGCCAAAGCACTGCGACCCGGGTGAAAACTCGGGTCCATTCCCCTCCCCTTCCCACGTTAAACTCGACCTTGTGTCACAACCTGGCCATGTGGGAGGTCAAGTAAATCCCAAGGCTAAGATCAAAGTGTAGTATCTGTTCGCAGATTACTCGCTGAATGATCGCCTATGGGGCCGGGATTCCTTCTCCGATACAGGCCGGCGGCGGGGATTGGTCCCTGCGCTGGTAGTATCGTGGCTACGTCTGACTAGCTAAGACCAGCTCTGACCAGCTTGGACAAGCTAAGACCAGCCAAAGACCAGCTATGACTAGCTAAAGCCAAAGCACTGCGACCCGGGTGAAAACTCGGGTCCATTCCCCCTCCCTTCCCACGTTAAACTCCGACCTTGTGTCACAACCTGGCCATGTGGGAGGTCAAGTAAATCCCAAGGCTAAGATCAAAGTGTAGTATCTGTTCGCGGATTACTCACTGAATGATCGCCTATGGGGCCGGGATTCCTTCTCCGATACGGGCCGGCGGCAGGGATTCGTCCCTGCGCTGGTGGTATCGTGGCTATGTCTGACTAGCTATGACCAGCTCTGACCAGCTTGGACAAGCTATGACCAGCTAAGACCAGCCAAGACCAGCTATGACTAGCTAAAGCCAAAGCACTGCGACCCGGGTGAAAACTCGGGTCCATTCCCCCTCCCTTCCCACGTTAAACTCCGACCTTGTGTCACAACCTGGCCCTGTGGGAGGTCAAGTAAATCCTGAGAGACTTGGAGGGACAGAGAGTAGGAAGTGTCCGAGGCCAGCGCAACCGACGGTTACGAGGGCTGTGGGCAATTTTTGTGCACGCCCCGGTGCACGTGCTCGGGTCCCCGCTTTAAAAAGACCTTGTGTCACATCTCATTCTCGTGGGGGAATGAGTAAACACCGAGAGTAGGAAGTGTGAGCGAGACGATGCAAGCACGTCCGACCTTACTATTAGTGGCACTCACTACTAGACTGAACTGTGTGTATAACTGTACCGTATTTCATATTGTACTTGTTGTGTACAATAAAGCTTTCTTCTAGTATCCACCTGGTGTTATGTGTTTATTCCCTTAGCACGGAATATAAAGTATACTTTGTTTTAATATTCATTTTTTAAAAAGTATTTTTATTTTTTTAATTTAACTTTCTAAAATTTTCCTTTATTTGACTAAATGAATATTAGCCGTTATTTCATATAATTGTATTCAACATTTTTTGTTTAATTCAATTATTTTACAAAGTTATATTGAGTTTGAATATTGTCGATGTTTCCAATATGCAGTATTGAGCATTTGATTGAATAATTTTCAAATTTTTAAAATCTATGGCTTTATTTCATAACATTTAAATGTATACTCTTTAAAAATTTTGTTAAGTGTGACGTGATATTTTCATTTGCTCCTAGATTCCTTGCTTAAACATTTTGAGACACACAGTCCTAAATTATATATGCACACTTGATTATACTTACCTGGCACATGTCAGATGGTATCCCCCAGGCGAGACTATGCCCAAAGGGCAGAGTCTCGTCTCGGAAAACTGACTCCGTTTTTTTACATAGTCTATAGAGAAGGAATTTTTGCCCGAGCCTACGGGCTCAGATACCCCACTTTAAAACTCGGCCTTGTGCCACATCTTGCTGCGTGAAGCAGTGGGTAAATAATTATAAAATGCCCACTTTTTCATCTAAGGACTAGTTCGTGCCCGATTTTACTCTTAGTTTCAACAGTTTTAGTTTTTTTCTTCTTAAATCGAAACTTATGGTGGTTCTCTAAACGTTACTTAGATGTGGCACAAGGCCGAAAGTAGGGGGAACCCAGTGAGGATCGAACTTACCATTCAGTCATAATTGATCATAGTGAGACAAGCTTGCTAACCATTCTACCACGTCGAAGCGCCCAAACGCGAATGTTATGCGATGGATTTAGTCTTCGTACGTATGGTAATGGCTGATATGAACTGATTCAACAGTAAGCAGGTATGTTTCTTTCTAGAAAGGAAATTAATCTTAGTCAATTAATACAGCAGTTGCGTACAAGTAAATAGAGTGCTCAAGATGGCAAAAACTTGTTCTGAATAGATTATATCGCGGCCTGTAGATTGGACACGTAAGACAATAGTGGTTAATCACAAAAAAATGGACATGTTATTTATTTGGAGCAAAAATAAGCATTTTTCATTTGGACCAAAAAATCATTTAGATCAAAATCAGCAGACAAAATAACGGACAAACCAAGGAATCAAAAATATAATTAACAGCTGTAGAATACACTGAAGAAATCTATGTAGATGTTATTTAAGATGGAATAATCTATTATGACATGTCTCTAATTTGTATTTAAATACAATGTATTTATTTAAAATTTTTCTAGTTGAATTGTTCACCCATATTGCATATGATCCATTATTGTACATAATTATGTTACAATAAAATTTGCATTTTATGTGAATATTACCTTATGAAAATTGAGATGTAGTAGAGTGGGGGAACCATATCATATTAAGGGGGTGTATCATAGATTGAGGGGGCGCATGAGACCCTTGCGCCGGCCTTGACGATACCCCCACCTCACTATATCTCCCTGTTTTTACTTTTACATGCAGCCCTAACAACGTTTTCCTTAACTGGAATGTTATGTTATGTCATGGCTCCAGTCTACGAACTTTTAATAATGGCCGATATGAACGTAAGTCACCAGTAATCAGGTTCTCATATATCTAAAAAGGAACTCATCTCGTTCATTTAATACAGCTGATCGGTACAAGTAAACAGATGGCCCTAAAGGATACAAAACTGTATAGAAATTGTGGCCTCTAGACTGCACACGCAAGACAACATTGGCCAATCGCAAAAAGGACTGGTCTTAATCGCTTCGACCAAAATCAGTCAGCATCCAGAAGTTAGGCTGACTAATGTGAAAACCAAAGAATCAGAATAAAATTAAGGATTGTAGAATACACACAAGAATTCTCTGCGAACACGTGACAGTACATGATCCATAGTATCCACAACTTCCATCTGTAGATAGAATAATATACATATCATTAAATGGGGGAAAAGGAATGTGTATATTATTGGGTTTGAAACGAAATATGGAACAATGAACCCTGTGTAGCAGCCAAGATTGAACCGCTCCTAGAATATACCAGGATGTAGTTTATCTTCGTCAATGCCTCAACAATAACTTCATACTTTGGTGTATAAAATTGCCTAGCGTAGGCCACACCCTCCTAAGCCAATTTACACCTGCTTTTACTCTTAGTATCAACAACGGCATTTCTTAACTCAATTGTTATGATGGCTTTCGAACTTATAACGATGACTGATATGAACTTTATTCAAGAGTAATCAGGTAACCATGTTTCTAATAAGGAACCCACCTTGTCCAGTTAATACAGCTAGAGGCTACAGGTAAACTGATTGCGCTAGAAGATACAAACTTGTACAGAAATTAAATTATGGCCTGTAGACTGCACGCTAGACAACAGAGGTCAATCACAAAAAAAATGACAGCTTTTCAATCATTTTGATAAAACTCAACAGACATCCACAAATTGGGTCTACCATTGTGTAAACCAAGGAATCGAAATGAAATTAGTGGGTATAGACGTGTGACATCTCATGATACATAATAACCTTGACTATCATCTGTGGATACAATTATATGAACCTTATTCCATAAGGAAAGGAGGCGTATATTCTAGCCTTCTTCTATGTAACATGTCTCTTCGGGACGTTGGAGGTTATGGCTCTCTATAAATTTTCTGTCCTTTGTAGCTCTTAGTAAATGTTTTTTGCTACCCCCTCCTTAACCCTATTCTACTATCCATTTACGCAAGCTCACTAGGTAGAATATGTGTTACTTTCTTCTGTCCCTCTTGCCACCGGTTAAATAAAGGAAATAATAATGATCTCCAAGCACAAGTGCCGTGATTCCTGCAATTCGAACTGACCAAAGACAAGAACATAAAGTGCTTTCTTTAAGTTGAATTTTTATGAAGACAAAAACATCTTATGCTGAGATCTATATTAAGAACGCATCTTTGATACCTTACAGAACAAAGAAAGGTCTGTAAAGTTATCGGTCATAACCTGGCATCTCGACTTCAGTCACTTTCCCACTGCCAAGACGTGTCTCCTCTCTTACTTTTCTGTAAATGTTTTCATGGCAATTATATATATATATATATAATTGGCTGGTTAATGAAATTCGTGGAGTAAAGGAATAAAAAGACAACAGAATGATGAAAAATATTATCAATAAGACTGATGATAGTTATTTTCTATTAGTAGGCCTTTTGACTAAACCGAAGACCGAAGAGAAAGATTTTAAAGTTGGAATTATCGAACACACCTGTGTCCTTTATCAACTAGACGAAAAATAAACAACAAAGTAGGACTGACTTTTCCAAAGAATTGTTCTTTTTTCCCATGTGCTGTATTGCTGTAAGAAATGTGAAGGCTTTGGCCTAGTAGTTTATCTCGGTTAGGGTTGTGGTGGGTTTGTAGAAGGGTTTCTGTGGAAACTGTATTCTCTGAGTAATCGTAAATCCTTGTTTAAATCTTTGATATATATATAAAATATAGTTTTAAGTTGTGCTATATTTCTTTTTGAAAGTCCTCAATATCAGAGATAGAGCGTATGTAAATATAAAAGTGGGCATTTTGTTTCATGCTAAACGCATTCGTTAGGCGTTTAGCATGAAACGGAATGTCGCCTCTAGGTGTTTACTTGAATGTATGTGTGTGTGTGTGTGTGTGGTTTTTTTTTTCTTTGAATATGACGAACAAAGAAAAAGTTATATTTTTCTAATGTTCTTGCACTTTTTCTTTTACAGGTGCTAAGAGAATGTAGTTTCCAAAGTAACTTGTCTTCACAAAACAAACACAAATGAAGATTGTGAATTCCAATCGTTATAAGCTGCACAAGAATAATTGGGCTCGTCAAAAATGACCCACAAAATGGTTTTGTTATTAATCGATAACAACTATATCCTCAGAGATATTTCTAAGACCACCCTTTAAATCTCTAAATATAAATGTCGCTGTAAGATAAAAACAAAAGAAAAATATTCAGGAGAAAGAAAAGTTTATACCTGAATGCTAGATGATTAGGTTAGGTTTGTTAATTTAACATCATATCAACTATTGAAGGGTTATTAAATATCAAATATAAATCTTATGAGTCAAAAAGGTAGACGTAAGTCCGCTTTACATTAAATTCG
This sequence comes from Acanthosepion esculentum, assembly GCA_964036315.1. NCBI lineage: Eukaryota > Metazoa > Mollusca > Cephalopoda > Sepiida > Sepiidae > Acanthosepion > Acanthosepion esculentum. The sequence continues at coordinate 44,688,989 of OZ038490.1, forward strand.
TGAACGTAGACACAGGCCCAGTTTACACGAGAGGCAAAAAGTTACACATAGGCTTAGTTTACACGAGTGTCAATAACGTGGACAGATACCCGGTTTACACGAGAATCAAAAAAGTAAACATAAATAAGGTTTAAACTTGCGTCAATAAGGTGGACAAAGATCCGGTTTGAACTACAGACAAAAAGGTGAGTTTAAGCCTGGTTACACGAATCAGAAAGATAGATATCAACCAGGTTTACACAAGTCAGTAAGGTAGACAAACATATGGCTTTAACTAGAGCCCAACAAGTCAAGACAGACTCGGCTTATACGAGAGTCAAAAAGATAGACATAGATGAGGTTTACGATAGAGTCAGTAAGATAGACAAAGATCCGGTTTGAACTAGAGTAAAAAAGTAGGCCTGGTTTGCACGATAGTCAACACCGTAGATATTGATCAGGTTTGCACTAGAATCAATAAAGTAAACAAAGATTCAGTTTGAATTAGTCATAAAGGCAGACATAGGCTCAGATTACACGAGAATCAGAAGGCTAGACATAGATCAGGTTTAAACCAGATTCAATAAGGTACACAAAGATCCGATTTGAACTAGAGTAAAAAAAAGTTTAACATAGGCTCGGTTTACACGAGGTTAAAAAAGTTGACAGATAAGGTTTACATCAGATTCAAAAAGGTATGCAAAGATCCGATTTGCACTAGAGTCCAAAAGTTAGATAAACCCGGTTTACACGAGAATAAAAGATTCGTCAGCGATAAATTTTGTCGTTTTAAGTCTTTGAAGCTTTATGCTTTATAAATGTAGGATAGAGCTTCTTGACCCGTGACAAGAATAAAATATTTACCTTTCAGGTAATGCCTCCACTCCCTGATTGCTTCGATGAGTGCCTTAGCTTCTTTCTCTACTGGGGAGTGGTTTCCTTCTGAGTGACTTAGAATTCTAGACAAGAATGCAACAAGACTGCCTCGTTGATTTAGCGCCGCAGCTAAGCTCATGTATCTATCATCCGTTTCAATTTCAATGGTTTTTTTCTCGTCTATAGTGCGTTCTACAGCCCTTCTAACTCCCTTTTCAAATATTCAAAGGAATCTTTTATTGTAGGAGGTAAGGGGAATTGTTTTAGCAAATAGTTTGGGATCCAGCAACTGTATTAAGCGGCGAACATTCCAACGATTCTTCTTCTAAGCTTTTATATTGCTTGTCTCAGCCTTTCAGGGTCTGATCTAATGGTCCCTTTATTTTCTTCATAGCCCAGAAGTTTTATTTTCGTTTCTCTGTAGACACATTTATTCTCATTTAATGTGAGACGGTAATTTTCAGCCAGTTCTTTTAATCTTGCAAAGTTATTGTCATGTTCACTTTCTTTAATACCAGAAATGGTCATGTCATCTATATACGCGAATGTTCCCTATAATCCTTCCTTTTCGATTATTTCGTGCAAAATTCTTTGAAAGCCAGCCACTTTATTTGTTATCCCAAACGGCATCTTTTTGAAATTATACAATTTAAACGGTTTCAAAAGCCGTGTAAGGGCGGTCTGCTTTACGTAGGGGAACTTGATGATACGCACGTTTTAGGTCTAGTTTAGATTACAGACTATACTTAGCTATTTCCGAAACCATCGTTGTAATCTTAGGTAGAAGATAGTCATCTCTTAAGGTAAAGGGATTTATCGTTTGTGAATAATCTATGACTAACCTTTTTTTTTCATTTCTCGTCCTTAGTTATCGCTACTTGTGCTCTCCAAGGAGATCTACTGAGTTCAATGATATCTGAATCCAAAAGGCCTTTTATTTCCTTCTTTATAAATGCCTGTCCTTCTCTGTTGTATCTTCGGAATTTCACAAATATATCTTTACAGTCAGGTGACAGATTTTCAAACAGAAGAGGAGGTAAAATCTAGAGTGGTCAGTCGCCCTCATATAAAATTTCTATTTTTTGTGCAAGAACTTGAATATATTATCTGAGGATAACATCGGCACACAAATTATCCGTACACACCGTAAGATTAGTTTTATATTTTCTTCCAGTTTTTAATAACAAGGCAGAAGTCATGCTGACAGTAGATTTAGTAAATCTAACGTCCAACTACATAGACTGAACTTTATTGGTGTCGATAAAACTATGACTACTTCCCGAATACACTAGCGCGGTAAGTTTTTTATGTTTACAAGGCATTTTACAGTGGCTTTCAAAACTTTCAAGTAAATACCAAGTCTCTACATTCGCTGAACAGTTCGTATACATCAGAAGACACATAGTTTATAAGAATATCTAACTCCATCCTCATGAGTCTACAAGTATTCATCCAGAAGGTGGCCTCTTTTGAGGGAGTCATAACTCTCTTCAAGGGATGCAGACGGCGTATTCTAAGCCCCGCCAACAGGGCAAGCCAGACGAAGAATTTTTTTAAAATATGTTTCCATAGCTTAAAGTTAAAGGCATTTCGTATGGCTTTGATAACAAAGCCAAAACTGATTTATAAATTTTTAAAAATTATTTTCTCGTGCGATCAAATTTCTTACTTCGTAAAAAGAACAATATTTGATGCTAAATGTGAATAAATATATTGAACTAGTTTTTTTTTTCAATGTTGTAAATATGGGAGAGTTTAGATGTACACGTTAATAATCTTGCTTCTCTGTTAACCAGTTCCTACCCGAGACCTAGCGGAATAATGTAAGCCCTGTCCCACGTTCCAAGAAACGCCCTCAGCTTAAACAGGAAAATAATTCATCAACTGTTTACTTACAAAACATCTGACTTAGCGTCCATTATGTGAGTACAATACCGTCTGTATCATTAGCCAGTATAATTGGTTAGTTTTCACCTTTACCACCATATTTTTCTTTGCGAGTGGGTTACCTACATTTACATGTCATCTTTGCTAAATATGAATATTAGTTGTATTCAGTAAATTCAGACAACAAAAAGCACCTTTTTCCATATATGAAGAATATGAGAAGACTTTCAAAGAATTATCATCGTTTGTGATTAGGACTCGTATTAGGGCCCACAATGCATTGAGAAATACCATTCACAAAATGATCGCGAACATTTCTTTACAGGGAGAACAGTAGGTTGAATAGATGGCCTCGTTTTGTCAATGGTGAGTGAGGTCTTTTTTCACGTCCAGGCTATATACATTAGCATACTACACTTGAGAAACAGGTGATATCAATTCGAAGATTCATTGCCTTCTTTCACGGCGCTCAGCTATTCACGCACACACGCTGAAAAAACATTGAGTGACAAAGGAAAGTCTTTGCAGTGAAGGATGGGCCACCTTTATACTCTCTAATTACAAATCCTTATTGGAGCAGAACTTATTTCATATTACTTTGGAGGAAAAGGGCAAAAGGGAGAGTCGGTGGGGGTTGTAAAGTTCAGGAATTAGGGTGGGGGGAGAACAAAAAGATTGTTACTTGTAATAGTATTAGCAGAGTAGAAGTAGCTGAATTGCTACAGAGCTACTGCTACAGTCATTGCTTGTAGTGATGAATGTCATGAGAATTAAAAGAGAAAGAGAGGGAGAGAGAGAGAGAAAGATAGAGGGAAAGAAAGAGAACGAAAAAAAGGAAAAGTGTGGAAAGATGAAATATGTAGAAGGAAAGAAAATAAATAAAGAAAAAGGCATAGAAAGATAAAATATGTAAAAGAGAAAAGCAAGAAAGAAATAAACAGAAAAAAATAATGGAAGAAAGAAAAAGAATAAATATAAATAGGAAAGAAAAAGAAGTATAAAATAGCACGAATGGCGAAAAAGAAAAACGGGAAGAAGAAATAAAAATTAGAATGAAAGAGAGAAGAAGAAGAAGAAGAAACATAAGAAGACGAAAAAGAATAAAAAAAGAAAGCGAAGAAAAAGTACAATAAAATCGGGAAGCAAATGAGGGAAACGAAGAAGATAGAAAAAGAAAGAAGAAAGAAAAAGAAAGATAAGAGAGAAAGAAAAAGGGGGAAAAGAAGGAGAAAAAGAGAAATAAACAAAGAAAGAATGACGAAGAAGATAGTTAAAAGAAGAAGCAACGACTAAAAAGAAGAGAGATAAAGAAGATAAAAAGATGAATGGCGAATAGAAGGGGTGATAAAAGAAGTTTTTTTATTGATAAAAAAAGAATGGATGATGAGGAAGAGAGATAGAAGAAAAACGAGATAAAGATGAAGGAATGACGATGAAGAAGAATAAAGAAGAAATGAAGAATATGAACTGCGAGATAAGAAAAGGAAGAATAACGAAAACGAATGAATAATGAAACTAGTATTTAATTTAAGTTTAATCATGGTTGACAACCAATTCCATAAACCAATGTAAAAATAACACTGCAGAAAGAAAACTTGCTAAGATGCGAAGGTATTTTATTAGGAAATAATGTCTGCCATAAGGCCATGTTTTCTAAAAGAAACCTAATTGATATAAAATTTGGTAGAACAATAAAAAATATGCGTTATGAAGATTAAAATAGTCTTTCTCCTGAGGTGAATACGTTCAACATATTTCAATTACGCATAAAACTTTGGGTTTTACGTAGCGACAATCTGTCACAAGCGAGTGTATACTACAAATTTTAATAATTGGAAAGTGACTCACTAGTAGAATAAAACTTTCGCAATATATTTTCTATGAAAGTGGATGTGTGTTTAGAACGTTCGCTTTATGACCATGTAAGCTTTACGGCAGCGAACGTTGGATGATTTCCTCAAAGATGAAAAAGCGACTCGAAGCGACGGAGATATGGTTCTACAGAAGGATGCTAAGGATATCATGGACCGAGCGTGTGAGCAACGATGAAGACTTAGGTTACAAACAAGTAGAAGGCTTATACTTAACATCAGGAAGAGGCAGCTGAAGTTTTCTGGGACACATAATGAGGGAGGAGGGCCTGGAGAATCTGATACTCACGGGTCAAATAGAGGGAAAGAGAGACAATGGAAAACAGCGCGTGACACACCTGACGAGCTTGAGCAGGTGGATGACAGAACGTGGTCTGGGGGGAGCAGAGGGAGGGAGGGAGCTTGCTGAGAGCCGCAAGAGGTAGAGGGAGGTGGAGAGCCATGATCACCTACGTCCTGAAAAGACATGGATGGCGCATATAAGAAAGAAGCGAGGTTCGAATCTCAACATGGTCTTTTTTTCAGGAGGGTAACATTTTGATGATATCTGCCGACCGGGGGAGAGAGCATATTCTAGTTAGAGAGTGCCTGAAAACCATATCACGGTTTGACCCAAGCCTTGTGAGTGAAGTTGATTAGACTGTATGCTTCGTCACGGAGTCACAAGTCATCGTGACTGAGACTTTGAGCGTACTGGCCTTGATGCGCTCTCTCCCAGCTACTGTAACTAAGGCCCGCTCAACATAGTTGCACTATAAACCACAAGTGGGGGCACCTCGAGTTGGTGTAATGGTTAGCAAGCTTGTCTCGTTATAACAGTTATGACTGAGTCGTGAGTTTGATCCTCACTGGGTGTCCCTAGTTTCGGCCTTGTGCCACATCTAAGCTACGCTTGGAAAATCACTATAAACCACAAGCGGGCTATGTGAGTGTTGAACAAGCACAAATGTGCCTGAGCAAGCGTCTTCAATAAGGATTGTCTAGTCCTCCTAGGAAACAGACATACTTGGAAACGAGCTACCAGTTAATGTGTTTCTTATACTTACAAATTTTCATTTATTAAACTAGTGGAATTGATTGAAAGAAAATGTCTCAAATATCACTCCAAAGTTGGTTAAAATTAACTGAGAAGAGGGAAGATTATGTCGCACCAACTTTCTAAGTGCGGCGAGAATGAATCGCTATCTCTAGCACTGATAAGATTGTGTTAATGGTAATGGTAATATTAGCAGTTTCCTTATAAGGAAGCATTCGGCAGTCATTGACCGAGCAACACTGTTACTGGAGTTATGCTTTTCTTTACTTTCTGGCTATCGGATTGGGATCAAAGTGTAGTATCTGTTCGTCTCATCTCTAATTGTAATGGTAATATTAGCCGTTTCCTTATGAGTTCATAGGTCGAGTGGCCAATGCTACTTTCAGTTGAAAATTATAAAATCCTTCTTTTAAAACATTTTTTTCGGGAAAACAAGTTTCTTAAGTGCTGTTACTCTTTCCACTATTGTTGGGGGCTTTCTTCCTAATTTTTTATTTGAAGTAGTGTGGTACATCAACATCTTCTATTAGGACATTATTTTTACTTGGAGTGACATGCGCTGTCCATTTTAGTTGTTGCCATTGTTGAAAGTCCTCAACTGATTTAGTTTCTGCTATTTGTTTCAGTTGCTAGTTCGTGGTTCTATAGCACCAGTCTACAAGGATCGAAGAAGGATGGTCCTCACCAGGAGCCAGAGGCTTTATTCGCTCGAATACGTTTTTAACCATTGATCTGACATCAATTTACAAGTATCGACCTGACGAGACTATTTAAGAACATAACACGACAGTTTAGGTTAATATTTTGGTTTTGTAGGAACTTGAATTGTTGGGTAAGCGATATATATATATATATATATATATATATATATATATATATATATATATATATATATATATATATATATATATATATGGGTGTTTTGCATCTGAAGATTGCCTGTTTGCATGAAACTCTGTGTCGTGCTTACGACATGGTATATAAACACATTATGTATCAAGGTTGTATCAAGGTCGAGTGGTCTCTTTTATTTTTGCATATTAATAGCTCAGTTATATAACGTTGATCGCTGTTTTTATAACACCTGAGAAAAATTATATATGTACGTGCAAGTATATGTGCGTATACATATGATTTTATTATATCCATATCTATCTAGCTCTGCCTCTTTCTTTCTTTCTTTCTTTCTCTCTCTCTCTCTCTCTCTCTCTCTCTCTCTCTCTATATATATATATATATATATATATATATATATATATATATACGTGTGTGTGTGTGTGTGTGTGTGTGTGTGTGTGTGTGCATTGTAGTCAACACCCAGCGGGGCATTCTGTTTCATGCGTAAACCATGCTTAGGCCATGTGCGTTGCGTTTTGACTCGACTATATATATATATATATATATATATATATATATATATATATATATATATATATATATATATATATATATATATATAAGCATGAAACGGATTGTCGCCGCTGGATGTTGACATTAATGTCCAGTTTTACATTTACACACGCTCTATCCCTGATATTGAGCACTTTAGCCCATAAAATATACCATACCGCAAAACTATATTTTATCATCTCTTTCTCTCTCTCTCTCTCTTATATATATATATATATATATATATATATATATATATATACGCCACTCAGCAAAAAAAAAAACATCTTGTTTTCGAACTTACAATAATTCAGTACATTTATCTTAACACCATCATCATTGCATACAGTACTAGTACAAAATATTTTCCACCTGCCCACTGTTTTTTCCTGTGTCGTATTGGCTGGCTATTTCCGTCAAATATCTAACATATAACAAAGTCATCTGGTCCATCCAATATAGCTCTAGATTAATCACTAACATTATAGTTGAGAATTCAGTATCCATGTATTACTTTGCCCAACTTACGATTTTCTCTTGATGATCTTTATTTAAGGGTCGTAGCTAGATTGATTTTCACCTTTCAATATTCTTAATATTCTTCATATTTTTGTTTGTTTATATTCGCAACACCAGTTTGGCTAATACCAATTTTATTTTAAAAGCATTCGCTTGCAGAAAACTATATTATATAGAACATGACATTGTGCCATATTTGATAAGGGAATAAATAAATTATTCGAATAGTAAGTGTGATCGGTTCGATGAGGTCATATTAGCAGCCGATCCAAAAAATACCTACATTCTGTTGTTAACCGGGGCAATGAATAGCTTGTTAATTGCAATACCATCGAAACAAAACTGCTCTCTTTTAAACATCTGATAGAAGTTTTCTTTGCCTTTCATCGGCATGCTTGATTCTAACCTTCAGGAGAATGTCTCATTGCGTCTTTTCGGGCTAAGTTTTTCCGCTGACATGAAATGGAAAGATTATATTGAATCAATTACTAAGTCTGCTGATAGTAAAGTTGATACCTTGTACCGTGCGGGAGACTTTTTTTCTCACCAGAATCCATCTTACATATTTATAAGTCTACCATTCGTCCATGCTTTGAATATTACTACCACATCTGGTATGGTGATTCTGCTATGTATTTAGAGATTCTTGATAAAATACAATGAAGATTCTGCGATGTTATTACTTCTGACCTGTCATCTCGGCTTCAATCACTTATCCACCGCCGAAACGTAGCTTCTCTGCAACTTTTCTGAAATATTTTCATAGTAATTGTTCTGAAGAGCTTTCCTCTTTGGCATCGAGATTTTATGAATTTAAGCGCAATATTAGATTGGCGACAAGGTCTCGTCATTTTACAGTTGAAATGACTAGATGTAAATGTAACAGTTTCTTCTCTCACACTTCTCTCTTCCGGTTTCTTGCCTTCCAGTTAACTTTGATCTTCAAAAATTTCAGATCAATGTTAATAGTTATCTTTTGTTTGCTTAATTCCTGTTCTTTTATTGTTCTTTCTTCTTACTAATGTTTTATTCTCATATTCTTTCACACTCAGTAACCCCTTGCGTTTTAGTGATTTTTATCACCTTGCTTAAGATGAAATTATTAAAAGAAGAGTGTCTTTAACTATTAAAATGTCTACCCAAGTTTAAAGAAGTTTTAATGTATTTTTATCTTCTCAATTTGTCTGGGTCTATTTTTTGACTGTGCTCATATTATCATTAGAATTACAATTTTTTTTTCATTTACTTATTTGTAAAGGGCACATCTACTTTTGGCACAATACTCGAAATCCGTGATGCAAGTAATCGCATTTCTTACGTTTTCTTAAGGGATTTCTTTTTAATTCATTACTTATTTTTACCGTCAATTTTGTTTGCTAGTCAAATTACACATAATCATGTTCCTTGGATTTCCGAATCTCGCCTTTTGCATTACTGCCTACATCATTTTTTTTCTTCTGTTCAATGTGTTTTATCATTTTTTTCTTTTGGTTTTGGTAAAATATTTTGTTTCATTCTAAACATTATCTGCTTTCAATTTTCTATTCATTCACTGTTTAAATCATTTTTCGTTACATCTTGTGGCGGTAACAGATCTCCAGGCGCCAACTAAGTATATATATATATATATATATATATGTATGTATGTATGTGTGTGTGTGCGTGTCATTTTTCTTTGTTTCTTTTTCTTTTCTTTCTATTACTATTTTCGAGTTTTCATTTATTTTTAATTCTAATTTGCGTCTATTCCTTTTTCTTTTTTCTTTCTTTCTTTTTTCTTTCTTTCTTTTTTCTTTCTTTCTTTCTTCTTTCTTTCTTTCTTTCTTTCTTTCTTTCTTTCTTTCGGCATGCTTTTTCTGTCTGTCTGATGTAACTTCTGTCTTTTTCTCAGTTTTCTTTCTTTCTTTTGTTTCATCTGTTTTCTTTATTTTGGTATATTTTCTTTCATTCTATTTTATACAAATTTTCTTTCCTATCTTACGTGTCTTTCCTTCTTTCTTTTTGTAAAATTTACGCTCTTTTGTTTCTTCCATTTCTATGTATTTTTATGGATCTTTTCTTTCATTTTTCATTTTTTTGGCTACGTTATCTATCTTTTCTTTTTTTGCAAAATTTTCTCTTTTATTTCTCTCTTTTGCGTTTTTCTTTCATTTTCCTATATTTTTCCTTCTTCGTTATTTTTTTTTTCATTTTTCTAACAAATTCTTTTCGTAACTATTGCATTCACTTTGTTTCGTCTGTTCTTTGCCCTTTCTCTCTTGTAATTAAAACCCAGAAATATGACCCATAAAAATATCGACAATACTCTTCCATATTTAAAACGTAACATGTTTAGAGAAAAGATGATTTTTTTCTGTTTCAGATCATTTAGTCGCCAAATGAGCGAGATAAGAAACGAACAAAAACCAACGTTATCTTTTCTTTCTTCATTTAATTGTTATCGTCTGATAAATGAGAGTGTTTTAAAAAAGAAACGCTACACACGCTAAACCGCATAAATTTTCTTGGCGCACAACGAACTGTCTGTGCAAACCAGGTCAAGACGTTTATTCACTTTAATAAATCTCTCTCTCTCTCTCCACACACACACACACACACACACACACACACACACACACATATATATATATATATATATATATATATATATATATATATATGGAAAAAGTATGACAAATTGGAAAAGGGTTTCGTGTGTCGCTTTTCGTCCTTTAGGACTTCAACGGACTAAAGTGATACTTACGTTGATGCGACTATGCGTGCATACGAAGAAAGAGGGGACGCAGAGAATTTTAAAATTAAATTAATTTTTTTTAAAATATATGTTTTCGGTATATATATAGTCTAGCCAGTTTCATTTAGTTTCTCTTCCTTTTTGTTTATGCTTTTAAAAAAAATTAAATATTCCACATTGTGGTAATAGAAGATCTGCCAAGAAAGGTGAAATGTGGTAAGAACTTAGACGAAAATTTATTGCAGATGATCTAGCGATTAATGCACTCTCTACACATTTTCGTCTTCGTGAATTGCTTTCTCTTTTAGAGTAGGATTTTTTAAAATCAAAATTCTGGTCAGGCTCATTACATTAAGCAATTAATGTATTTGATGTGTTATTTTGCAAAAGATCCCTTTTATTGTTCATATTATCTTTTAAATTTCTTGTGGTTTCTACTATGTATTATTTATGGCAATTCTTAGAGTAAATTCCTCCTTTCACGTTTTAGCTTATTTAGGTACCTTCATGAGATTGCTAAAAAAAAGAGCATAGAATGATGAAAAAGACGCCAAACTTGACGAAAACAAAGTTTTATCGCTTAAATGTTTGTGTTATTATTAAGAGGAAAGAACAAAGTATTTTTTAATTATTTAAAAAAAATTTCATTCTTTTTAGAACATTCTAACTTTTGATTAAAAAAACCTTGTTTCTCTTTGTATCAGCGGAACTACTAAAAAACATAAAATTTTAGCGCGTTTTTGTTTTGTTTTTTTGTTGTTTTTTGTATGACACATTACTTTGAAAAATCTTGCAAAAATAAAATAAAAATTTGTCGGATGTTAATGGAACTTTTAGAAACTATTCACAAATGATGGAAATTATTATAAATATGTTTTCTTTCTTTTAAAGTCATGGCAAACTTTTTTTTTTCTTTTTATTACCCACCTCTAATTTATGAAAACTTTAGAAATTTAATACTGTTCAGTTTAGTGATATAAGGCTTTGAGGAAAGCAAATCATGTTTTTTTTTTTAAATCTGTCCCCCCCACACCTGAAAATCAGCTCTGAATTGTAACATACAAAACTCAATATAACAAAGATATTTAATTTCAAATGCTTTTAGTTTCTTTTAGTTGTTCTTGTCAATATGGTTGATATTGTCTGAAAGCAAAAAAAACAAACTTTTCGATGAAAAATGAATTTAAAAACAATTATTTGTTATTTCTTAAATTATGTTATTATTTTTACATTAAAGTTATTAAATATAAAATTAGTGAAAACGCTGTTCAGTTTAGTCAATGGTGTTATTAAGTAGATCTATCTTCTTGCATTATAAGTTGTATAGCTTATAACAGTCAGAAGAGCCACACGGTATTAAAAAAAAATAATTCCAGATGGCTTTTATGTCCATAAAGCGGCTGTAATTCAAATGTACGGAAGACCAGCAAAAATACAATATAAAGTCGCGTTATTTGAGTTAAGCGTTGTTCACCGCTGTTACGGTCTTTATTTTTGCGAATTATTCTGTGAAACACGTGTGGAGAAGTTAATTTGATTTTTTAATTTCAACTGAGAAGGTTACCTACAAGTATAAATATCATCTCATGAAATTTATATGATCTTATTTTTATATTATCTTTGTTATGATATTTTTCCATGAATGAAATATCAAAATTAATAATAAAATGAATGGAAATACAAATAACACAGTAAAATGTAATAAATGTACATAAAATTATAGTATTTTATGTACACTTCAGATAAAATTTCATAACAAAGGTACTAATTAATTAGATAACTTTTCTTTTGAAATTTAATCTCACTCTTAACAGTCTTATTTTAATTTTTTATAATATATTTTCCATAAAGCATCGTAAGAGTAAAGGTGAAAGCTAAGTACCAAAAAAACAAAACACAAACAAAATGAAAATTAGACCGCTGAAAATTTCCTTAAAAATAACGAGGTAAATAAGTTGGTTCTCTTAATAACAACATAAACATTTAGACAATAAAAAAATATTTTCATTAAGTCTAAAGCCCTTTTTATTCATGCTATGCTCTTTTTAGCGATCTCTCGGAGGCACCTAAGCTTATTATTTTGTCTTGTATTAATTACCGTATGTACTCATGTATAAGTCTACTTCGTATATAGTGTGAACCCTGAATTTTTTTAGGAAAAAAAACAAAAACTGTAGTCAAATATTGCAGTACTGAGCATCATCCTGGACATATTTTATAGCAAATAAATCGTCTTTATTCTTTTTTATACAAAGCTGCACAAAAATGGCGAAAAAAACAAAAAACAAAACATTGACCGTAAAATATCTGGCACGAAGATGAAGATACAGTACTTTTGTTTTCATTCACATTTGACTAGGGTAGCTCCTTTATCCTGGGCCTGCCTCCTACGTAACTTAAATTTCTTCCCTTTTGTTGCTACATGAAGAGAAAAAGCTCAAACACTATGTCACTACATGCAAGCTACTAGTGGTCCGCTGGCGGGCCGCCGATGGCAACGCCAGCGTTCCTTTGATGGCAGCCACCGGTGGTCCTCTAGCGGTCCGCCAGTGCTAACATTGCCGAGACAAACACACTGGCGGGCCACCCAGTGACATACTGGTGACTTGCTTGTAGGGGTATGCCATTTAAAATCGACAAATACCTTATAAAGATGAAGAATTAATAGATTATTTCCTGTCTCAAATTTGTATTCGTCTTCGTTTCGCAAGTGTTTCCATCGCTGAGGTATATTGCCTTTCTAGTGACAACATTTTTGTCAGGATTACTGGCACATAATGCAGGGTGTCCCACGAATTGAAGTACATACTTCGGGTCATGATAATTCACATCATTCTAAGTAAAAAAGTTCTCTATACACATATAAACTTAAATTTTTGCATTTAAATTTTTGAAGATCAAAGCATAGAGATTTCATGGGAGAGTTTCACAAGTAAGAAGTGCGAGAGAAGAAACTGTTAGCATAGAACTTACCCTTACATCCACTTACGCTTGTTATTAATCTAGTACTGTTCTTAAATTCCTGCAGTCAAGGTACCATAGCTAAAAAATCATCCGAACAATTACCATCGAAGTATTTATAGAAATGGTCCAGAGAAGCAACATGGCGGTAGGGAATTGACTGAAGCCGAGATGTAACGCCAGGACCAAGAATATTGCCGATTCTTCTTTGGATTTTATCAAGAATCTCTAAATATATAGTAGGAGCACCGGACCATATGTGGCTGCAATATTCAAAGTATGGGTGAACGGCAGACTTCTCAATATGTAAAATAGATTCTGGAGAGAAAAAAATTGTCTAGCACAACACAGTGAGCAGACTAATACTTTTTTTTTCAAATTGTCAAGACTGAAACAATGCTTACGTCATTGATAACTGCGTACACCCGATGCTTTCCTTTTTTACAATTCGTAATAGTATGAATAAAAATTCATTTTAAATTAATTTACAATAAAAAAAATGCAAGGGCATTATGATAGATACCATTTCTTAAAGAAACACGTCAAAATATTTGCCTTCTTTAAAGATTACTAATATAGGGACACAGACATTTGTAAAGAATTTATGGATTTTTTTTAATCCGATATATATATTTTTTCTTACTTCAAGCGTTATTTTTAGTGAATACCGGTATTTGAGTAGACGCTCCATTTTAAAACAGTGCTTCATTTATCTACCGCTCCAGAAAGCCTAATAATGAAAATGTGACCTCCGGCAAGATCGAACTCGCGTCCCCCTTTGCAGGAGAAACAACATCCGGCGTGCTTTCACCGCTCGGGACGAATGTGCTGGATATTTTTTTTGCTATAAAAATGTATGCAAATTATAGGTGGTGGGATTTATTAAAGAAATACACCAAAATGTTCATCCGCCTTCAAGATGGCGCATATAGGAAGGAACGCAGCAGATATTGGAATGCACTGAAAATTATTTTATTATATAAACGACTTGAAAATTATTTCATTATATAAATCCTTTAGAAATTATTTTACTATAAAAAACGCATTGAAATTTATGATAGGTAGTGTTAAAGACATACGTCAAAAGGCCCTTCTTTTAACGAGTATAAAGCATTGCAGCAATTTCTGGTGGAGTGAGGAGGAAGAAGTAATAACTGCAGACGTATTTTAGTATTGACTGATTTCATACGGACGAAGACAAGTTTACGGATTTATTTTTATTAGAGCGATAAAACCAGACATATTAAAAAGCAATCCATAACAAAAATGAGATAATTAAAAAAAACAAAAAACAAAACGTGATAGCAAAAAAAAAAAAAAAAATATTACCGTAAACTGGTAATACCGAAATATAATACCGATAAAACCGGTTTGTCGGATATCTCTCGTCAGAGAGATATCCGACAAACCGGAGGACAAAATACAGGTAGATGCAAAAGTAGGTATACAGTAATGAAAAACAAAACGTAGTATTAAATATACAAACATAAGATACTGGTAATACTTACTGAATACCTACTTTATCACACCCCTTTATTTGTAAAGCGTATCAAAAAAAAAAAAAAAAATTAAAAATATACAATTCCATACAAATGCTATATGCAAGAAAATATAACATTAAGGACTAATTGCTTTTAAGTTTACCAACCACTTCTTCTGATTACAAATATATGGCTGTTAGGATTTCTTTATTATTGAGGAAATTCTACCTATGATGATTTTAAATGCGTTTTTTTTTTATCTTAAAATAATTTCCAGATGTGTATACGGGATCCAGAACATTCGTCTAAGGATCATTCGTCTAAGGATCATTCGTCTAAGGATCATTCGCCTAAGGAACACTGGTCTAAGGAATATTGGTTTAAGGAATATTGCGCTAAGAATATTGGTTTAGGGAACACTCGTGTAAAGATTATACGTCTAAGAGACATTCGACTAGAGAATTATGGTCTAATGTGGGTTGTATTAATATACAAACATTGCATGCCAATAAATGCTTATAAACCTCAGATATCATCGGTAATTAATGTTGCCATGAGTGTTTTAAATATTATTCTGTAATATAGTGAATATCAATAAAATTAAGTATTTTGTATTGGAAAAAAGTGTTAAGTTATTAAAAATATTATTATAGACCAATGGTCCTTAGACGGGTATTCCACAGACACATGTCCTCAGAAAGGTTTCCCTTCTGATGTCAGTTATGTGCCATGCGTAACACACGCTTAGGCGATCATGTATCTTTTCGTTACATGACTGACGAGGCAGATTTTTTTCACCGCACTAGGTTGCCATTTCTAGACCAATTGGCATCCAAGGTTATAGAACACGGTCTGTTCTGCTATTTACCCATAGCTGGGGGTGGGGGAGAAGAAGATTATTCATACCTTTCCCAAGGGTATTAGCACGTAAGTGAATGTACTGGACTGGAATTCGGACTCGGCTCTCCGATTCCTCAATCCGAGCCGCTATCCATAATATAATGAATAATATATTATAGTGAATATCAATAAACCTGAGTATTTTATACATGAAAAAAGTGTTAATTTATTAAAAGTGTTAATTTATTAAAAAAATATTATTATAGACCTTAGACGAGTATTCCTTAGACAAATGTCTTGAGAAAAGGTTTCCTTTAGACGAATGTTCCTTAAACAAATGTTTCTAAATCCTGTTTATACAGTAAGTAAAATAATTTCAAATGCTCTTTATTTTTATTTTTATATTTTTATTGCTACCTACTGATTTTACCACTAGTCCCCTATCTTTACTTCACTAACCAACTATTTATGGGTAAAGGGGGTGGAATTGGTTGATTTAACCTAAGTATTCTGACTTGCTATCATTATGATTTCCTGCTCAGTGAGCTTTATCTTTAAGAGGACGATAGAAGTGTTGAAAGGGAAAGAGGTGGGACTGAATGAGAAGAAGTGAGATAGAAGGAGAGATAGAAGGAGAGAGAGGGAGAGAGAGAGAGAGAGAGAGGGAGAGAGAAGAGGAGGCAAAAAGGGGTGAGTGTGTATAAAATGCTCCAATTCTGCCTAAGAAAACTGGCCAGTACAACACAGACGATTTTTTTAGAAAGGCCTGTTAATGAGCTTCACCTATCTATTAATTCATACTTATACGAACTTCATGAAACAGCATTCACACATATGCACATACATAAATATACACACAAGCAGTCTTATTAATCAACATCTGGAGGTTGACGAGTGAATATATATATATATATATATATATATATATATATATATATATATATATATATATATATATATATATATATATATATATAAATAAAAAGGAAAGAACAGTAAGATATAAAATCCGGTGTTCTTATAGATATTTTTATTTTTACACAATAGTGCTCTATGTAAATTTAAATTTACAGAGCATTAATATTATAAATTAAAAAATACCATAAGAATTTTTGCCGTTAGAAAAAAACCCAGATGACATGAATTTAGCGGATGTCAGAATTTGTTAAAAGATACGTCCCTACCCATCCCGAAACATAACCCCGCTTTCAAATGTAACTATTAACTGATACAACGAAAATTAAAAATTGAACCCTCTACCACCCCT
The DNA here is from genome assembly GCA_964036315.1 of Acanthosepion esculentum. NCBI lineage: Eukaryota > Metazoa > Mollusca > Cephalopoda > Sepiida > Sepiidae > Acanthosepion > Acanthosepion esculentum. The sequence continues at coordinate 44,705,829 of OZ038490.1, forward strand.
TGTCTAGATGAATGGATTTATCGGTAACCTTGGAAACCCTCAAACTATGAATCTTTCCTGTGCCGTTAACAACCGTAAATTTTTAAAAAGTAAGTTACTCCAAAATTCGCTTGGAACTAATGTCTTTGGTTTAATAACAAAATTAAATTCAGGCGCTTTAGCTTCCATTTCTGAAACATGGTCATCACTGTGTAGCGGTAAAACCATATTTTAAATCTATTAATTTATAATATATATATATATATATATATATATATATATATATATATATATATGTATGTATATACTTACAGAAACGTGGTACCTAAAGTTTACAAGGAATTTACAAAATGAAAAAATCTTTCTTCAAGCTTTTATTTTAGTTTTAATCTCAAGCTAATAGATTGAATATAATATTTACAATAAGCAAAATACTTTGCTATATCTCAAAAATAATCTAAAATCACTTGGAAGGAGTTTTTATTTTGAAATCGCTAATAATGGCTGATTTTAGCCACATTTTTAGCCATCAATCATCACAATGTAATTATCTTTATTAAAAAAATCTTTCAAAAATAAAATATAATTTTCTGAAAATTTATTTAAGGAATATTAGCTGAATTAAAGTTTAATTAATCTGAAACAAATATTACTGACTTTAAGTGCAAAATATCGCAGAAATGCATTTTTAACATAGTGGTAGGTGTTTATTTAAGATGGTGATAGGTTGACAGCTTGACTGACAGACGGAAGTTTTTTTTCTACGGTGGAGTAATGAATAGCGGCTCGGGTTGAGGAATCGGAGAGACGAGTTCGAATTCCAGTCCAATACATTACATTCACTTACGTGCTAATACCCATGGGAAAATGTATGAATAATCTTATTCCCCCCAGCTATGGGTAAATAGCAGGACAGACCGGGTTCTATAGCCTTGCATGGCAACTGGTCTACTGCAGAAAGAAATGGCAACTCACTGTGGGAAAAAAAATCTGCCTCGTCAGTCATGTATCGAAAGATGCATTATCGCCTAAGCGTGTATCACACATGGCACATAACTGACTGTCTGACGGTGGACATATCTGTAAAAATTAGAAATTGTACCAGTTAGGACATATAAAATATAATTTAATAAACAAAAAATCATTTAGTCTTTCCTCCTAATAATAACATGAAGATTTTGACGATAAAACTTTTCATTAAGTTTATTACAACGAATCAGTGGAGGTACCTATATATATATATATATATATATATATATATATATACATATATATATATATATATATATATATATATATATATATATATATATAATTAAAATTAAAAGATAAGAATATAGATATCTTTCTCACCCTTTCTCGAGTGAGAAAGATATCTATATTCTTATATTATATTCTCTATAGTCTTAATTGTTTTATTACCCTTCATACGGAAATTTTTCACTGCCAGTTCAAGGAAGACATTTGGGTCACTAACACACAAAAAAGAGAATGTCTAATATCGAGAATATTTAACATCGAAAAACATAAGAAAAATTAATTCCTTTTAATAATACGTGGAAATATCCACTCTTTTGCCTGATGAAGGTCCTGATGAAGGTCGTGTAATAATCAATGATTTATTTTTAATCCGAATTTCTTACTTCAATCTTTATCGTGGACACTCGTATTTGAAATAGAAGTCGCATTCTTATTTTAAACAGCGTCTCTGGGCCTGCGCATTTAAAGATTTCTCAAATAGCCAAGCCGATAGACGCAATACACACAGTTAAACGTAAAAATAGTGCGTCTATTTCAAATTAGAGTATCCACTTTGAAGTAATAAAAATGTCGAATTAAAAATAAACCTATTAATTCTTTTGAAAATGCATTGTTTAACTTTCAAAACTGCAGACACAGTATTTGAATGAAGAGGTACCCTTTCCTTATTCGTAAAGTACAGCCTTACTAAACTGTGACGCTCTCTGTAACCGAGCGGCAAAGCACACTGAATCAAACGGTGGTTTTTCCTAAAAGGGGGACACAAGTTCAATCCCTACCAAAGAGAACATTTTCTTTATTAAGATTTTTTGAACGTGCAGACCGACAGGCATATTACACGCTGTTTAAAATACGATTATTCACTATAATAACGTTTGAAGTAATAATAATAATATATATATATATATATATATATATATATATATATATATATATATATATATATATATATATATATATATATATATATATATAAATTTCCAAGTGGATAGAATACAGGTAGACCTCAATTTCCAGGACAGACCAATAATATAAAAGGCCCAAACACTAATATTCCATGGTTATAATTTATTATATTGGAATCGTAATCACGATCCAATTCATCAGCCCTATCAATTCAAAAAGAAATCGGAAAACCTTTTTGCATTTGTAGGTATGATGAA
>OZ038490.1:44713230-44718230 GCA_964036315.1 Acanthosepion esculentum
CTTCATTATGTGTCAGTGATAGGATCTGGTTGCGAGGCTTTGGTTCTGAGCTGCAATAATTAGGCCTTCTGTCTCAGCTTTCAGCCCGGTGCTCTTCAGCCACTGATGTGTTTTCTGTTGGTCCACATCTGCTTCTTTCGTTCTTTTTAGGCATTTGCTATGCAACGCCTCGTCCTCTCAGTTCTTTTGTAATTTCATTTGGCTAAGTTGTTCTGCTTTTTGTTTTACTCGTTTGGTGTAGATGGTATTCGCTTCGTTTTTTGTTGGTATGGTTTCATGTATATTAAGTTGTTTCTTGAAGAGTGCAGCTTCTTTTTTGATGGAGTTGATTTGGTGTGTTACTATTTGTAGGAGAGGTCATTGGTTTTCGTGAGGTATGCTTCCAATCCGATTGTTGTAGTTTTTAGAGTTAGTTCAAGTTGGATTAGACCTCGACATCCTAAATCTCTTGGTATGTACAGCCTATCAACATCTGATTTCGGGTGGTGCATCCTCATTTGGGTAAGCATTTTTCTGGTCTTGGCGCCCAATCTTTTAATCTCATTCAACTTCCATTTAATAATGTTAAAGCTGTATGTTATACGGGTATCGCTAAGGTGTTGATAGCCTTCATTTTATTTGCTCCATTAATTTCGTTTTCTAATATTAAACGCACTCACCTATAATATTCTTTTCGGGTCTTTTTCTTCATAATTACATCATATCATGGATCGATCGTGTGAGCAACGATGAGGTCTTGGAGAGGATGCATACTTAACACCAGAAAGAGGCAGCTGAAGTTCCTGGGACACATAATGAAGAAGGATGGCCTGGAGAATCTGATACTCACGGGTCGAATAGAGGGAAAGAGAGACAAGGGAAAACAACGCATGACATACCTAGTGGCCTTAAGTGGATAACAGAACGCGTTCTGGGGAAGGTGGCAGAGGGAAGGAACTTGTTGAGAGCTGCAAGGGATAGAGGGAGGTGGAGAGCCATGATCGCCTGCGTCTTAAAAGGACACGGCATATTGAAAGAAAAAATGTTGCATCTCATCTCTTTCTAAGTATTTTATGTAGCGTCTATTATTATTATTATTATTAGTTTTTATTATGATGATTCAACCGTTCGACTCTCCGACCTTTTCCATAATATTACTACACAATGATTCTTTTGTTGACTTTATCACATCAACTGTAAGAAGACAGAAATTATGGTTGTCAGATGAAGCGGAAACTAGAGGCAACAGAAATTAGGTACTACAGAAGGATACTGAGAATCCCATGAACAAAGCGAATAAGCAACGATCAAATCTTAAAAAAAAGGTAAAAAAAAAACATCCAAAAAGGGATAGCTAAATTCTTTTGGCCACATAATAAAGAAGGAGGGTTTGGAAAACTTAACACTTACAAGGCATATCGAGGGCAGGAAGTATACGGGAATTCAGTGGACCACCTACCTGACGAGTTTGTATGAACAGATAGCAGAACGTGGGGCGGAAGGCTTGGTAAAGGGAGAAATGCTACTAAGGGCCACAAGGGATAGGAAACTGTGGAGAGCCATGGCCCATACAAGAAGTTAATGTCAATAAAGTCGTGATTGGTGCTTAAGGAGACGAAGCGTTTGGCAAGTTCGCTTCGCTGAAGAATTTCCCTACGTGTATACATTGTGTCCGACTAACCGAAGCTTAGTAAACAGCCTCGGTCTTTAGATGCCTAGGAACATATATCACTATTTTGTGCCAGTTAGTTGTGGTTTAACCCCAGATAAAAGTTACGATCTCCTGTGATGAATTTTAAAACAAAATACATCTTATCATTTGGACGACTGGCGTATTACAATCTTCTTTCTCTATCTGTTTCGCTCGATTTAACGATGTATTGTACGCTTAGTAAATATTAATAACTAGTCTACCCGTGCCGAAAAAATGGCAGCAATTGTTATAAAGTTTTAATATTGGATTGGAATGAAACAAAAGTCTTGAAACAATGTATTGAGATTCAATCTAGCGAAGAAAAAGAATACATAACTAAAATAGAAGCCAATGAACTGTTTAATTAATCCGTCCCCTTTATGTTTGTTAGGTGTTTAATGGTAACTTTGATTTCTTGATTATGCCTGGTATTATATAAATCGCAATATTTTTTCATGTAAAAAAATCTTATGCGTTTAATATAACAGGGAAATGGAAATATCTCTCGGAATAAAATGATTAGCAACAGAACGACAATGGCGACGACGACAAAGCCTATTTCAAGACCAAGTTGAAGCAAGACGATCACTTAATAGAAAAAGGTATCTGAGTGCCTCACATAAAAGGTTTGAACAAATAAGATTGCAATCTAAGAAACTTAGGAGTAAAGGAACTGATTAATTAAACGGTTCATTTTGCTCGAGAACTAATTTTATCTAAATGCAGATATTTTTTTATTTATACAGATTACTAACACGACTAAGAGAACTGATCATTCATAAATTCACTAACCTGTTAAATAATGTTAATTTATCAGATGAGAAATAAATAAACAATACGCATTGATAATTACTATATGTTTGATTAAGCGATTTGTAAAGAAAGAAAGAAAGAAAGAAAGAAAGAATAAATATCAGAAAAGGCAGCGAAGAGGGTACTGAAGTAAAGAAAGAAAGATAACGGAAAGGTCAGCGAAGAGGATGATGAAGTAAAGAAAGACAGACAGCAAGAAAGAAAGAAAGAAAGAAAGAAAGAAAGAAAGAAAGAAAGAAATCGGAAAGGGCGACGAAGAGGATGATGAAGTAAAGAAAGACAGACAGCAAGAAAGAAATAAAGAAAGAAAGAAAGAAAAAAGAAAGAAAGAAAGAAAGATATCAGAAAGGGTAGCGAAGAGGATGTTGAAGAAAAGAAAGAAAGAAAGAAAGAAAGATAACGGAATGGTCAGCGAAGAGGATGATGAAGTAAAGAAAGACAGACAGCAAGAAAGAAAGAAAGAAAGAAAGAAAGAAAGAAAGACAGACAGACAGCAAGAAAGAAAGAAAGAAAGAAAAAAGAAAGAAAGAAAGATATCAGAAAGGGTAGCGAAGAGGATGTTGAAGAAAAGAAAGAAAGAAAGAAAGAAAGATAACGGAATGGTCAGCGAAGAGGATGATGAAGTAAAGAAAGACAGACAGCAAGAAAGAAAGAAAGAAAGAAAGAAAGAAAGAAAGAAAGATATCAGAAAGGGTAGCGAAGAGGATGTTGAAGTAAAGAAAGAAAGAAAGAAAGAAAGATATCAGAAAGGGTAGCGAAGAGGATGATGAAGTAAAGAAAGAAAGAAAGAAAGAAAGAAAGAAAGAAAGAAAGAAATCGGAAAGGGCAACGAAGAGGATCTTGAAGTAACGAAATAAAGAAAGATATAGGAGGGGAAGAGAAAAAGAAATTGAAGCTAGGAAAGAAATAAAAATAAAGAAGGAAAGAAAGAAAGCAAGAAAGAGAAAACGGAAGGAAATGTTAAAGCTAAGATATATGAAAAAAAAGGAAAAAGAAAAAAATATATAAAATGGGGAAAGAGTCGATGATGTCGAAGCTAAGAAAGAAAGGAAATATGGGAAGAAAATACGAATGTAAGAAAGAGTAGCGGAAGGGAAAGTTTGGACATGTTGAAGCAAAGATATAAACGAAAAAAGAAAGAAAGAAAGGGAAGGTGTTATGTTAAAAAGAAAAAAAAGAGATAGAGGAAAGGAAAACTTTTGAGGCCATCTTGTAGGTCATCGTTGTAGGCGGAGAAGATTTTTTTTTATTATTTTCATTATCTTATTTCATTTTATTTTATTCTCTTTTCAAAAGAAAGTAATTCGAAGAAAGAAAACAGGCGGGAAAGTTGGATTATGGGGCGACAATAAACAGCCATTTTTTTTTTTAAAATAAGTCGGCTGGTTGTGAGGGTAAGTAAAAAAAAAAAACGATACAGATCAGATGAAAAGAGATAAAAAGTACAAACAAAAACAATTGTTTCCTTTTAGATTTCAGTGAAATTATTTTTCTCTCGCTTTTTCTTTTCTGTTTTTAACGAACATGTGAAGAAACTATTCGGCAAAGACGTCGTCGTCATGAATCATCAATGGAAATGTTCAAGAAAGAGGAAACCACTTTATTGCGAGTTGAATTATGTGACGAAACCATGAAGCCATTAACTTACTAAATAAAAATGAAATAAAAATATATATATAAAATATTTGATTAAGTGTCTCCATCCATTATGTATTTTTTTAACTTTAAATTTGAGTTTAAAGTTGCAAGGAAAATGTCTATGATATTAACATAATTTAATCTAGGTTTATAGCCTAAGGAATTGATTCTTAAATATAAAATAGTTTTTATTGTTCATGAGGTTGGTCATTCATTATTTGTGCGAAAAACATGTTCAACAATAAACGAAACATAAAATATAAACATATCAGAAATACGCATGTATATGCCTGTCTTCTATTCTTCCTTCTTTCCTTCCTCCCTCTCTCCCTTTCTCTTTCTCTCTCTCTTTCTCTCCCTATTCTGGTATTTTCATATTTATTATCTCAGGCTGCCATGTCCTATCTATCTATCTATCTATCTATCTATCTATCTATCTATCTATCTATCTATCTATCTATCGTTGAAAATGGTCTGTACATCTTAGTGAGGACCATCTTCTAACCTTGTGAATTGGCACTACAGAATCAGAACCCAAGAACAGTAACAAATAAAAGAAATTACAACACTTGAGATCTTTCAACATCAGCAACAACTATACTGGATAACACGTGTAATTCGAAGAGAAATAATGCCATAATCAGGCTGCTGACATTCCTCTAGACTTCGATCAAAAGTGTAGGAAGGAAACCGCCATCAGTTCCGGAAAGGGCGATAACAGTGAGTGAACTCGAGAATTAGAGAACTAGATCTATCTATCTATCTATCTATCTATCTATCTATCTATCTATCTATCTATCTATCTATCTATCTGAGTGTGTTTCTTTCTATCTATCTATCTATCTATCTATCTATCTATCTATCTATCTATCTATCT
>OZ038490.1:44720730-44725730 GCA_964036315.1 Acanthosepion esculentum
GTGTCTACGAGATCACTCTGGAAAATGACCAGCCAATTAATATTAACGAACAAATTGCTTATCTGGGGCAATGTCACTTTATTTTGATCATCTTGTGAAAGTCTTTTGTTGGACGTAGGCTTTCCTCAAATGTCTCCCTCGGCGTTTCTACAGCTTTTGCCTTGTGCTCATTTTGATGTCGTCTTCACCAATTTTGTAGTTATTGGAACGTGTTCAAGTTCGTTTTGTTCTTAATAATTTTGTGCCCCTGTTCGTATGACAGAAATACACCTAAACTTTTATTAAAACCCGTATTTGCCTCTTTATTGTTGCTGTCACGTAAATTTGGTCTCTTCCGTCATGTGCATACCTGTACTTTACTGAAAAGAGTTTCAGGCATTGAATAAATGTTTAATCTGGGTTTAATCCATCAATACCCGCTATTTCATTTTGGAGACAGTGGGCATTGATGGAATATAGGTACAAACCAGGCACGTGCCGTCAGTAATTACTACCGGTAGGTTGTGACCTTTATGTAGTAAATCTATGAAAAGTGCATAATAATCAGAGTAACCTTCATAATTTTGTTAGATTAGATGCATTTTGTGCTACAGAATGAAAATGTAGCTGCGGATCTATTTTAGGTACTGCCTACCTTGCCTACCTAGAAGGTATATCTCTGGTAGAAACCTATATCGTATAAAATATAGTGAGAGTTTATATGGTCAGTTTCGGCGCAAAAATAGGGGTCGTCTTATACAGAGGTAATTTTTTTGAAGAGGTTAAAAATCATGCATTTTTCCGTCATGAACAAAAATAAGAGTCCGGTATCTAAATCTTCGTATCAGATATTTTAAGGTCATTTTTTTTTCTCAGCATTTTCGGTTAGCTTTGTAGCAAAAAGAATGAATACCATTTACTTGCTGTAAAACGTGTCCAGGATGATGCCCAGTACTGCAATATTTGACAACGGTAGGTCTACTAGTATTGCTTAGAAGCGCGGATCGCACTATATACAAACTCTATTAAATAAAATCAGGTTTTCACAAACAAAAATCAGAGGCTGCATTATATTTGGAGTAGTAATATCGAATTAAAAAAACAAAAAAAAAAAAAACTATTATTAATAGTGGGCGTTTTCAGAAATCCGTAATTCATACTACATTATTATCTGGATTTTTATAATACCGTATTTTATGGCAGGTTTTAATAAATAAAAAAAAACAACCCAAATTGGAAGGGCGTATAGGAGTAATTCAGTAAATTCTTATGTCGATCCGTTCATGACCACTTCTCACACAGTTTCTCATTTCAACAAATAACCCATACTTCCTTTTGTCATAACTATCATCTCACGACCGTTTTGACCTCGAGGCGGAAATTAATTAAAATCCCGGCAACCGTTTTCCCGGATTGTGTTATCCCCATTGCCCTTAAATAGGAAGGGGTTCATAGTAAATCCCTGATGCCCGAGGCGCTTTCCAAAGGTAAGTTCCGATGGAACCTGGACGATTTGAAGCACTTCCGGCATGTACGATATCTGATCAAAAAGTATCGGGACTGGTGCTATAAAAAAAGAAAAAAACCTACAACGCATATTAGTCCGGCATTTAATCTCCTTCGAAGAAGTCCCTTTCTGAAGCCACACACACTTTATCGAGCGTCGTTTCTATTGATAAAAGCATACCAGGAAATCCTTTTGTGGGATAAGTCACAAGGGGCGAGATCTGGGGAATATGGTGGTTGTCAGACCTAGAGAATATTGTGCTTGGTTTCTCTAATGAAACCTCTGTGGTGTGGTGAGACGACCACACTCTATACACTTTCCTTCCAAGTACAGCTATAAACAACGGAAGTGAGCGAGAACGTTACAAATTAGCGTGGATGCGCGACAGAATTCAAAGTCAATCTGTGCCAAGCGGGTTCACTCTACGTACTTTCATAGCAAGAGTCCCAATACTTTTTTCGGTGTGTGTGTGGGAGGGGTAGATAAATTATAATACTACATTTGTACTACAGAATGTTACTATTTCCTATGCAGTGTCTACGAGATCACCCTGGAAAATGACCAGCCAATTAATATTAACGAACAAATTGCTTATCTGGGGCAATGTCACTTTATTTTGATCATCTTGTGAAAGTCTTTTGTTGGACGTAGGCTTTCCTCAAATGTCTCCCTTTTCCCTTGATGGGGATGAATGGGCCATTACTGGCTCAGTACGTGTTGGTAGGGGCTTACAGCAACTGATATACCCAAGTAGTCGCCTAACTAGGTACAGACCAGACTCAATGTTGCTTAACTTGGCGTTTCAAAGTGATATGGTCGTTAACATAATGACACCTTCAAAACAATTCCTAAACTAATGATACACTTAATCTCAATATCATTTTTTACTTTTCAAACAGTCTGAAAAGAAGTCTTCTTTCGTGATCACCATTAGCTGCTTTGTCACATTCTCCATAATCCCGTCCGTAGCGTTTCAGAAGGCGAGTTCAGCTTTGAGGAAAAGCCAGAAAGTTGCAGGAAGATATAAACTCTGCACGAGATCTGAAGGATCTGCTCGCTCGCTTATTGCACACGCGACGGTTAAAAAAATGCACTCGTTCACTCCATGACGTCTGCCTTTCGATTAGGTGACCATACGAGATAGTGCTTGTTAACGAGTGCGTATTAATGTCTGTAAAACTGTAAAAGCTACGGACAGACCTCGTATAATCCATATTGATAACAAATAGTGGGAGAGCAGAAAAGCGTTTAATTTACGCAAAACAAAACAAAAACAAAACAAAATAAAACGAGGCTCAGTATGCGACCCACGTTGTAGAATAAAGAATATTTTTTAAAACTTTTACCAGAAATAAGTGACACGTTCACTAAAGTATTGACGTCATTTTTGTTGCCATATCTCCATGTCTACACATGGTCCAATGGATAAAATCGTTGGTCGAAGTAATCCAATGACTTGACCCGAAAGAGTTCTGAGTTCAATACCTGGCCACAGTAGATGTGAACAGAGAGTTGAGTTACTAAAGGGAAGTAACTGTATTTGCCTCTTCGTTTTAGCCGTCACTTTGATGTCTTCCGTAATGTGCATGCCTGCACTTCAGGGAAGAACAATCTAATCCGGCAGATGAAATAAAGTGTTAGGGTAAAAATTCCAATCACCTGAAGAAGGCCGGAGCGTACACCGGCCGAAATGTCGTAAATAGGACAACAAAGATGACAACAGCCCGAACATTATAAATAGTGTAAAGAGAAAAACTAAAGAAAACTGGAGCCATTAAACTCCTCTGTAGACTACTGGGCCATAAGTTTTCCTTCTATGATTTCTGTAGTAAGCATTTTTTTTTACCAGCCCACCGGCCTAGACAGATTTTTCCAATGTTTTCCTTTTCCTAGACTGGTTGCCAACCGAAGTCAGAGAAGCCAGCCGTCCTACGTATGACAATAAACTATATCCACATCCCGGGTAAGACGATAAACTGCATACGACAGCAAGGCCTTTGATCAAGAGGTTTTGAGGAGTATGGAATCACCTCTTAATTGCTGGTGTTCCCAGGTTCACTCTAACTCGGGATGGTAGCACCTGTCAGGATCTCAGCTATGGGCAAACTGGAGCGAAAACGTGTAAAAATAGGTTTTAATACCAGCAAAACATTTTTATAAAAAATTATTAACAGCAATACTTTTTAAAAAAAAAATATTACCAAAAATATTTTTTGAAAAAAAAAAATTATCAGCAATAAAAATCTTGTCGGCATTAAATAACCCATTGAGTTTGCTAAACCGTAAAAAAAACCCAAACCAAACCAAACCAGAGAGGTCAGTCTAACCTGCCATTTAACTCATAGCTGTTGGAAGTAGAGCCGGTTTCAAATCTTTACATAGGGGATTTGTACAAAATAAGACGCAACGAACTCGACCGGAATTTGAACGCAAAGTTCACTTTCCACGACGATAAGCGCTACGCTAGGCGCATATCCAAACAAACTTTAAAGAATCATTTCACCGTCTCCCCTATACCTCATTAATAGTGAATATCCTTCGGGCACTACTCTTGCAATAATGTCACAATTTTTATTTGTTTATGCCAAAAACGTTCACTAACGGAGGATCAAACGGCAAAAGAATTATAGTTGGGTAAATTGAGAAAGACCGATTCCTGAACTAAAAGGCGTGGATGGCGAGCTAATGAGATAGGAATATTGAAAAGGTGAGGTTCAGGTGCAACAATCACTCACTTCGCTAAAAGAACATGAGGATCCCGGATGGAATTTCACCTTCCCACGACATATAATTTTAATCGGTTCTCTTTCCTTTCATGTAGTAAGGTCACCACTTTTACTCAAATTTAAACTGGAAATTTATAGGGCAATATGTTTCTTCTCTTAAATCCACTATTAATCTATGCGTCACAGTTAGTAACGGAAATTTTATCTGATTTTTTGTTCAGTTACTTGTGGTCAGTCCAAATGAACGAATTTATAGGTTCATGGTTCCAAAATGAAAAAGTCATGATGCCTTCAATTTGAAAATTCCAAAGATAAGCTATAAAGTGTTTTTTTGAAGTGAGAGGTAAAATTTCCAGACTTATTTTCCTTTTCCACTCTTTCTTTTTATTCTGATTGTCTTCTTGATAACTTTCTTTCTCATTTTCGTTCTTTTCAACTTTCGTTTCGTTTCTTTCACTAAAACTATTTTCTTTCTTTCTTTCTTTCTTTCTCATTTTCGTTCTTTTCAACTTTCGTTTCGTTTCTTTCACTAAAACTATTTTCTTTCTTTCTTTCTTTCTTTCTCATTTTCGTTCTTTTCAACTTTCGTTTCGTTTCTTTCACTAAAACTATTTTCTTTCTTTCTTTCTTTCTCATTTTCGTTCTTTTCAACTTTCGTTTCGTTTCTTTCACTAAAACTATTTTCTTTCTTTCTTTCTCATTTTCGTTCTTTCTTTCTTTCTTTGTAATCTTTTTGGGGAACTGTTTTTGGAACATTCAACACACACACACACACACACACACACACA